>SCLH01000001.1:33219-56328 GCA_004367855.1 Oikopleura vanhoeffeni
TTTAAACTCTAGATATTGTCCAAATTGACCAATCAGAGCACATTTTCCCAAAAGTACGCGTATAGTTTGAAAGTACGCGTATAGTTAGAATTACGCGTATAGTTAGGGTTTTTTGGCGACAAACTTTCTAACTATACGCCGCACCCCCATGTACATTCATGTATATTCATTTTCTTTTATATGTATTTTTAATCCTCATGAAATTTTCTTTCGTATGTAATACGAATTACAGAATTTAACCCCGAAAAATACTGCCAAGGTAGTATTTGAAGGTAATAATGATTATTTATTATTTAAAATGCAAAAAAATGATATGCTTTATTTCAGGCAACTAATGGCCAAATTTGCTGAAGACGATCGTATCGAACAGCTCAATGCTCATAAGCGTCGCATGAAACAGCAAGAGCATAAGCGGTCGGTAGAGGCACTTCTCGAAGAGCGCAGAGAAAAAGTGAGAGCTGAAAAGGAAAAAGAACATAATAATCAAATGCGAGAAAAACAAGTGGCATTAAATAGAGCAAAAATTGTCGAGGAAGAAAGACAGCAATTACTGGAAAAGGTATTTTATTAAAAATCCTCGATAAAATAAGTTTTAAAAAATTACCTAAAAAAACGTTTTCGTTAAGGGGGTGGTCAGGGCGAGTCTTTATGAGAACTGTGGAAGAAAATGATAAGATTTAAAAATATGTAATTAGTAATTCAGTAATTTAAAAAACATTGGTGAAAACTAAAAATCGCTATCTACACTAGTTTGTCCGTTATCGTCACGTCAATTTACACTTTATTTGTGCTGATTATGCATTCATGGGTGTATATTTACACGTAAAAATATTTTTCATAGTAAATATGCGGTCTCTGAACTGTTTTCTTATTGAAAAATTATTTTTAAAAATTGACTGAAATAGCATATTTTTGGCGCTCAAGAGCATTCTAGGGCAGAATTACCAAATTTATCCAAACATATTATTGACATTTTGGTTTTACCACAAGTGTAAGAGTTAAATTAAATTTTCATTTTCCCAACCTTTCATACTCTATAGCGCCACTCCAACATTATAAAAATTGTTAACGATTGTCAATTATGACGAGGAATTGTCTGAGCTTTCTCAAACATTTTTTTCAAAGTTTGAAGTTATCAAATAACCTTGTGTTTCGATATTTGAAAATAATGTTTTTTTTGGTTTTTTAGCAGTCAAAAGCAATTTGGCTAAGAGTCAGGCAAAATGCGCTTTTACTTGTTCAATTTTGCTTCGAATTGCATAAAACAAACATGTTTTGCAAAGAATTAAGTTTCCGAATAACATTCGACCGTTAAAAAAATAATATCTTTTTTCTCAGAAGCAAAAAAGAGGTAGCTTAATTTTCGGAGGTTGGAGAAAAATGATAACAACGCAATGATTCAGTGCGTTGGTGGGATCTCTCGCGTCGCCTTATCCAATCACACCGTTATATTTTTTCATGATTGTTTTTTCAACTATTCGAGAAGATGGACACAATTTTATTCAACTCTTGCTTAATTTAAACCCACAACCTTCTTCAACTCTGATAGATTCTCGAACTTTAAGGCCTTATTAAACCAGCGATCAGTAACCTCTTAAGTTCCCCCCGTGAAAAAAGACGATTATGTGTTTTTTGAAGACAAATATTTCGAAGACCACACATTGTAGAACCCAATAGTTAAATAAGAATAATAACGAAAATCTTACATCTTAAATTATAATTGATCATCACTTATTATTCAACCAATCAGGAAAGAGCTTCAAATAGAGTGGCAATTTTCCTTAAAAAGCCTACTTCTCCGTGAGTTTTGAAGATAGGGAAATTATTTGTAAATTTTATCAACCAATAAATACGAACGAAGGTCTGTGATTGCCGTTTTCAATAAATTGTGATATAATTTGAACAAAATTTTTTATTTTTTCCCCATATCACCGAAAGTGCCCAATATCGCCAAATATTTTTGAAGAAAACTTTTGGTGATATTGAGTCCCCCCTGTATTTTGATTTTAAATATGACAAACATTTGAAAAATCATGTTTTATTCTTTCGATTTTTCAAGACTTTTTCTAATATTGTCAAAGCGGTTTTTATCTAAAAAAACATTTGAGACCATTTTACAATTTGTTATGATTTGTGTTTAAAATTAGTATTTTTAACAGAAGGATTTAACCTGTTAATTAGTCGCTCTAAGCTATGATGTCAAAAGTCTTCTTTCGCTTATTGTCTTTCCATAATGTATGCGCGCGACCCCGGTGGGCGGCCATAGTCGAGCCACCTGACAAAAACACTACACAATAGGAAGAAACATTACAGTTAGAAGTGTGTGTCTATTTCTCCCTTTATTTTTTTGTAAAAAATTTTAACCCGACAAAGATCTAAAGTTAATGAGTTAGGGGTTCTTTTTTCTGCAAACACTGTACTTTTAATTCTTTTAAATGCATAAATTTCTATTAAAATGCTTTCAATCAAGGAGACAAATTTTCATAATGATCAAAAAGTACTTTTATGACGGACAATTTGGTTCAAAATACAACCAGCTTATTTGAAATTGTCCATATTTTCCAAAGAAAATTATAAAAAAAATTGTAAATTTATTTTGTTTGAGTCTTGCGAGAGTCACGGATACCCCTTAGGCAAATCATACGAGAAAATAATATTTTTGATAATTTAAAAGTACATGTGGTTTATGACTATTGATGCCGTAAAACAAATACATTTTTGATATTGAATAACGCGCCATGATTATAAAGATCTGCTTCAGGCAATATGATTTTCTTCAGTATGATAAATTATCATTGATGATTCAAATTACAAATACTTGTGATTTATTTTATGTTAAAAAATATTGTTGTTCAAATTGGCTGTAACTTTGAATGTGAAACGATATGAACTACAAGTACTTCCAGTATGTAATTCCAAAACTCAAAAATCGGTTCAGATCGGTGGAGCAGCTTGTAGAGTCTTTTTTGTAGCACTTAAAGCCAAAGGACTTGGTTAATGAGATTTTTGATAGAAATCTAATACATTTCAAAAAAATTTCCAATTATTTAACTTTGTGCTCCAGCGCCATCTTTGGTAAAAATTGATTGGCTATAATACCATTTTCTAGAAAAAAACTGATGACACAATTCTTGTGGTTATTTTGTTATTTTTAACTCGCTACAAACTCCATGGCGTGAAAGGTCCAATTTAAACCGAATTTTTTAAACAAAAATTTCAAAACCAAAAAAAATCTTGATCTTAAGGGGGTACTGGTTGCTGGGTTTATGAGGCCTTAGGGCAATATAAATGCTCCAAAATTACCCAAGGTGATAGCAAAGTAAACTACCGACCAAATCACCAAAAACTTTTCTTCGAAATTTTGCGTTTTTTAGATTTTTTTAACTATTTTTTCAAAATGAAGTTCAAAAATAACGTTTGACTTAATTTAACCACTAAAACTTCAAAATATCACCTTGACGTAAGCCAACTTTCTGATCAGTGTTTCAGTAGCTTTCTTTTGAGCCTACTTATAAAAAAAAATAGAAGCACTTTTTTTCGAAAATTTTCTCATGGGTCCTTAAAAAAATGATATTTCGAGTTTAAGGGGGTAGCGGTCGCATAATGGTACTTTCGCACTCCACTTTACCATAATACTAAACAGCTTCGAAACTTTTGAAATTCGCCATTTGATAGATCTATCCTCAATCTACAAAAATAATTCATCGAAATAATTTTTGGCTGACCTGGTGACCACCATGCGGCGAGTTTTAGAACAACTCAATCAAATTTCAAATCCCTAAGGCCTTTAAAGCTCGCATACTATTCTACTCAAACTTGGTATGAACTACAGAACCAATAATGCTCGTTTTTTGGTGGAAACACATTTTTGAGTTTCGGACTATTTTCTTTCTAGAACTGCCAAAAACCGCCTAATTTTAAGATTTTCGCTCTTCAACAGCCTAAGGATCATAGGTTAACTTTCAGAATGCAGTATAAATTTGACAAAAGACGGAAAAATATGTTCACGTTTTTTGGCGGAAACAGAATTTTGAAAGTTTTTGTTCAATTGTAGAAAACCGCATTTTAGTAAACCGGATGTGAAAACTCGGACAATAAAAGTCGTCGGATTAAGTCGAAAGTACCATCAAATTAAAGTTTGGGTGATTCTGAAAAGAAAATTGCTAACAGGTTTCTGATATTTTGCGGTTTTCTGGTCAAAAATTGGGTTTCAATGTTTTCCGAAAAGAAACTCAGAAAAATTTCTCAAAAAATGAAAATTTTATATTTTTTTTGGGTTTTTGTTTTTCAATAAGTTTATGCTTTCTGAGTGTTCCCTAGCAATGTCGTGCTATTTTTTCACCCCAAAGTACCCTAAAAAGAGTGCGACTGCTACCCCCTTATGGTCGAAATCCAAAAAAATAACCAAGTTTATTGTTTGTATTTGTATGAGCTAGCTTAGAAAAAAAAAATTAGAGAAACATTCCCAGGAGGAGATAGTTTTTCCGACGGATAATTTCCAAAATACGGTGGTTTTCTGCATATTTTGGAATAAATAGAGCGAAATTAGAAATTTTGACCAAGATTAAGTTTGGCCTACCACTTATACAAGTTATGTCAAAATTTCAGATAATTTCGACATAAAACGTGGGAGGAGATAGTTTTACCATTTTGGCTTGGGTCTTTTTGTGTCGCTTATTCGCAGAGAGCGTGTGCATACAAAAAAGTTTTGACATATTTCTCACGCTAGCTAAAGGCTAGATCTACAAACTGGCTAATCTCAATAATATCCTTAGAGCCCTGGTTGGCCAAGATTTCATCGAGAAAATTCAATTCCAGCGACCAGTACCCCCATAAAGTAACCAGAAACATTTTCGATAAGATGCAATAATAAAATCAGTACCCATTTTTGGCTTTTAAAATTTTACCATAGGTTTTTTGATGATTTGAACTTTTTGGCGATATATCCCGTTCCAAAAACCCCCCCTTTGAATCAAAAACGATTTTGTATTGTACAATATGGGGGTTGGAACAGGATATAGCTCCCAGGTTTGAGTTGCTTTAGGTAAGTTGAAATTTTCACATTTCCAAATTCTGCGATATGATTGGTCACCTGTTCATAGAATTTTTAATTCCATAAACACCTTCATTCAAGAAATAAAAGAATAAATTTTCCGACTTATTTTAATAGAGGTAAGCCACTGGAACCAAGAATAAGTACTGAAACCGAAAAATAGTTTATCGTGGACTTTAATTATTTGACCGGAAGTGACCATAAACCATCAAATTATATCGCAACATTATCGTAATAATATACTTATACAATATTATTAAGGAATATATAACGATATAATTTAATTTTTTATGATCACTTCCCGTCTGATCATAAAAGTCTGTACAAAAGATACGCTGATGATATCGTGATATCTTCAATGACTCATTACTTCCGGTTTGACCGGAAATAAACATTGAAACTTGAAAAATAAAATGAATATTATGCAAACCTTGAATGTCATTTAATTGAAGAAAAACAAGGCGCGATTTGTCAAATTATTTTTCGCACTAAAAACGTTTCTTTCTAAGTAGTTCCTTTGAGGCTCGATTACTTAGTTTCGCGATTAATTCACCTTTCACAAAAATGTAATTTCGCTAAATATTGTAATCTGAGTTTAATCCGAAAAAATCAACTTTCGATTTCTGCACATCCATTTCTCTTACAATTGAAAATGGCTGCTTAGCCGAAACATAAAAAAAACTATCTATGATAAAAAAATATAAAAACGTTTCTGTTCAAATGGCTTTTGAAATGAAAATATTGCCACTTTTGAAAGGTCTTTCCTGATTGGTCGGCCAATCAGAGGCCTCCGATTTGTTTGTGGAAGCAAAGATTAATGTTCAATTACCTTAAACTGAAATCTTATGTGTTCGTGCTGTTTCTAGTATCATTGAGGCGACGCTAAAAACCTGTTTGTGCCTTAAAATGCGACCAGTATTCCTTTAGCATTATTATCACTCTGAAGATGCAATAGGATCAACGGACCTCAGAGTACAAATCCTAAATATTTGAAAAATGCGAAATCTGAGCATTTGATTGTTGATCTTTTCTTAATCTGACCAATGAAATCGGCCTATTCCGCAATGACGGTTGATTGGGTGCTAATATCTTGCGTTGTTTGTATCATTCAAATATATAGGATTTGTCCTCTGAGGTCCGTTGATCCATATAGGCTATATTATATAGCGAATTATGTCAAAAAAATAATTTATCAGTTGAGAATACAAAATTATATTTTATATCTCAAAAACCCAAAAAATATTTTCTATGATAAAACATTTCCGGTTTGACCAAAAATACACATTCAACCTTAAAATATCAAATGCATATTATGCAAACCAGGTATGCCATACTTTTTATATTAGGGTTAGTTCCAGCCCATTTGTAAAAAGTAAGAGAACTTGAAGCAGCTCTGTATGGAATAAATTGTCATGTGACGTGCTAATAATTGTCTATAAAATCGTATAAATTATGAATAATGTTGCCTCCTTTAAGCTATACTCAAGTAGCTATATAATAAAGCTTGACAAGCCTGAACAAGTGCATTCCTTTTTTTGAATATAGCCTATATTCAAAAGAGGAATGCACTTGTTCAGGCGTGTAAAGGAATGCATTGTTATCGGATTTTCGAACCTCATCCTTAAACTCAAATTTTCATCCCACTCTTTTTATCCTAGTCTATCTACCAACATGTTTACGGAAGAAATTATCTCAAATATACCACGGTCTCCTAAATTTTTGATTCTAGAAAATTTGAGGTGCTATTAATCGATCAAAAAAACTTTTGTACCTCAAAAAAATTATTAATCGAAAATGTAAATTCGAGAAATAAAAAGCCAAGAAGAACTTATTTATTAATAGGGAAATCATAAACGGCCGATACTGTAATAAAAGTCTTTTGTTTTTTTCTGCGCTAGATTTTACAATATTGTTTTTAGATAATATCTAATACAGGGGGGCAATATCGCCGAAATTGCCAATATCTCCAAAATTTTTCGGCAAAAAATTCCCGTTATATAGGCCCCCAGTACAAAAGGGGTGCCAAATATCGCCGAATTTGCCAATATCGCCGAAATTTTTGGGCTAAAAACTTTCGGGGATATGCCCACCCTGTAGATATTTATGAAATAATACTACTAAAAAGGGATACTACAATTGTATGAAGTGTTTTAATTTGATCGATAAAACTTTAAAAATTTTTCATCAATTATTTTTTTGATCTATAAATCTATTATTAAATTTTGATCAATAAAATTTTTTATTAATCAACATGACATTTTTGCACAATAAGATAATGAGTCTCTTAATTTTAACCATGGTCTCAAATTCGGTAACCGTCCAGGACATAAAAAATCGAAACTGTGACATATTAACAAAATTCAAGTCATCAATAAAGTGATATTTTTCATGTTGATAGAAGATAAATCATAAGTTTTGGACATAAATTCTTGAAAACATTTCTAAAAATTACTCTGTGCATTTGGTGAATTGAAATAATGAAGTGAAGCGTGAATCACGATGCGTGATCGAAAAAAGCAGTTTTTTAAATTACCCTGTTGGAAATAAGGAATGCCTAGTATTTCGTCTTGTCCTTAAAAAATTCCCATAAGTTTTTGACATAAATTCTAAAAAAAATTATTGAATTACTCTGTGCATTTGGTGAATAATAACAATGAAGAAACGCGTGAATCACGCTGCGTGATTGAAAAAAGCAGTTTGTTAAATTACCCTGTTGGAAATAATGAATGCCTAGTATTTCGTCTCATCCTTTAAATATGTTTAAAAATGAGAAATAAACTATAAAACTTACTTTTTATGAGCATCCATAACGCTTGATGCACGGCTTTCAATATCTTCACCATGAGTTGGAAGTCGGCCACCTTCAAAACATTTTAAATAGGCTGGTTTGAACTTAAAATTATCGGTAGTTTGAAAATAGAAGATCTCAAATTTGCCAACATCGACCAAAAAATTTCACACAAACGTTTCGAGTCATTTGACATTCTAATGTGAAATTTTTGCTCGAGAAAAAAGTCGAAAGAGTCTCGATGAACATAAACATTATTTGTCAACTCATTTTTTGGTGCGCTTATTGGCTATTCATGAAATCAATCTCAGGACCCATATCTTTTCCCGCGCAACAATTTCACAAATTGAAGCCCAATAAAACACTCTGATTGGTGGTGAATAGCCTGTTGTGTTAAAATTGCGTAGGTTAATTACGAAGCATTTTTTCATAAATAGGGTGTATTTTTAAGTGACTAAAATTTTTGGACTTTGGATCATTTCATTTTCAACCTACTTTGACTAAATATTTTCAGAATACAATATATTTTAAGCTAGCTACAGAAATCCGATAAATAATTTTTTTAAATCTAATAAATAATCATATGATTACCGGCAAACGCGCTCGCTGCAGTAATTGGTAATTTCAGCCATTTACTACCATTACCGCTTGTATCTAAATTTTAAACTTGAAAATAACGACAGTATTTTCAATCAAGAAAAAATAATAATTTTCTTATAAAAAATCGGATGCGGGGAATTTTACCCGTTGAGCTTAATTTTGAAGTGATTGATTGTGTCGATAATTGACGAGCAAGTGGAGTTCTAGGTGTGCGGGGAGCACCTCGAGGCGTCGCGCCCGGTGACTCATAGCTCAGGGAACCAGGAGAAAGGGTTTGATCAGACCCAGGTACGGGGAATTCAAATCGAGATTCAGTGACAGGGGGTAATTTCAATTGTCTAGAATTGCTACGGCCAGCAATTAATGCTATTCATAATTATATTAATCAGAAGCCAAATTCTCAGGCGAAAAATTTTAATTGCCACAAATGCGATACAGTCCTCGCTACTTAACTGGTACAAGTTTTCAAAGGTTGGTAATGTGTCTCTTACTGGCACAAGTTTTTTGAGGCGTTTTTGAACTGCTGCTGTTATTAATGAGAGCAGCTCTCAGAGAGCTCTCAAAGCAGAATTTTTGAAAAATTTCAAAACGTATTTTTTCTATGTTTTCATAGTTTTCCTCAGATTATTGTGGTTTGTGAAATTTAAAAAAAGGCACAAGTTATCAAATTATACAATTACAATGCTTCTTAGGTAGTTTTTTAGGTTCCTTAGCAAAATTATAGGGATCATCCCTAACTGGTGAAAATTCCCTCGGTGGAACAAGTTATTTGGTCGGTATTTGTTTCAGTCAGAGCGCGAGGACTGTATATTTCAATACATTGATAAAAACGGTTTGATGACACAAATCTCGCCAGAGTCAATAAAATTTTCGATGAGCGGTTTACTTTCTGACTCGCTTTCATTCGAAAATAGTATATTTTTAAATATAAAAATGAGAAATTAAGCAATTTAGGGCAAATTGTAGTTATAAAGCTCAAGTTTATTAACAGAAAATTACTAACCTCCTTTTTTAGCAGACAGTGCTGTCAAATCGTCTTTAGAATCGGCTTTCAGTTTAGATTTTTTCTTGTTATGTTTATCAGATGCAGAACTTAGTTCAGCTTCAAGTTCCGCTTCCTTACGTTTTTCTTCAGCTTCTGCCTTTTGTTTTTCGCGTCGAAGTTTTCGTTTTTTCAACCTATATTTTAAAATTTAAATCGAGTTCAAGAAAGAAAACTTTTATATAAATTCAATAACCAAATTTTTTTGCGAATTTATTGAAGATGATATCTATACGGACAAAAAAACTTTAATACCATTTTTTTTGATAAATTTCGGTTTCAAAAAACTGGTTTAACCCCGTCAGCCGCAAAATAGTGCGATTGGAAAGCCCGATTAAAATAATGCTTGATGCCAGGAGTTGATTGGCTGAGGTGAACTCTCAATTTAGCAATATTGTAATTTGGTTTCCCGACCGCATTAAAAGTGAAGATTTGAATAGTTCAGAAGACTAGTTCTCAGATATAAATAAAGTTATTTTGATCATACATTGATCAGAAAACGAAAAGATTAACGATTGAATTCCGCTCAAAGCTCGGAAAAACGTTCCTTTGTCCAGTCATGTATCAACGTCGACATAATCAGTAATGAATTCATTCTGATAAAAATTTAAGAAATGCGCCAGCCCCGATTTTCTTACCAATTCGATCCAAAGCATAATTTTTTTAATCTATTAGAAAGCCTGAAATTGAAAGCAAAAGTTTAATTTCGACTAATATTTCTAGTCTTTTGCTCAAAAAGCAAGCTCAATTGAGAAAATAACAGTAACTGACCTTATTTCGTCAATTCTATTTTTCTCAGTCTCAGAAAGAGCGTCATATTCGTCCTCATCCATATCTTGAATTAACTCCAGCGTTTCCTTTTCCTTTTTAGCCTCCTGTTCAGAAATTTCCTGTTCAGCTTTTTTCACCCTCATTTGGTATTCGTCATAATCAAGTTTTGTGTTCATTACAAAAATATATTTTCGATTGTTGAATCCTTTTAAAACAGCCCTCATGGCAGATTGACAATTTGGAAGAAAACTTGATTCAAGGCCGTCGATGATTACGCCACGGTAACAGTCAGACAGTTGTAATCTTTCGCCAATTAATTCGGCAATAATGTCTTCCGGCAAAAGGGCACTTTAACGTTTATCGACAAAATTTTAACTGATGATAGACCTCCTTTCAGTAAAACTCAAACTCAGATAATTCGAAAAAAGCAAAAAAATTTTATTTGACCGAAAAAAACACAATTTCAAAAAAGTTAAAGATTTGTTTTTCAGTAAATTACGGTTGTAAACAGGTATTTTTTTTATACAATCTGGTTAAAGTCCTGCTTTTTAAGGTTTTTTTCATACAGCCTATGTTTTTTCGTTAACCGCCCTTTTATTCTTTTTCCGTGTAGACAGCCAAACGCGGAAGAAAAAAACGCGTTTGGTTAAGGGGGTCGGTGCATTCTGACAGATACGGATATGGGCTCTTGATAAAAAACTTTTTACTGGGTTTATATATTCTTCTCAATATCCCTTTAACACCTTTTTGATGATTTGAGAGATGTAGGTTGGGGGAGCCAATCCTAACACTCCTGAGACCCCTTCTAGCCACTCATGAGGCCGCTTTCTCTTCTTTTCAGCCTACATCTCTCAAATCATCAAAAAGGTGTTCAAGGGATATACCACCAAAGTAATGTTTCATACTGATGGCAACTTTTGTAACGACAGAATTTTTGAATTACTGCTTTTTAAGAAAATTTTGAGTTCGAATTAAAATTTCGAATTCGACAAATTATGAGAAATTTTGGAAAAGACTTCCCAACATTATGAAAAAATTCCTTATTTTTTGTTCAAAATTTTCTTTCAATATTTGTTTCAAATCAAAGAAAAAAAATCTACAAAATCGCTACTTTCACTTTTCGACGTAATTACCTCATATTTTTATATGCTCTTTAAAAAATCATATGACATGGTTGAGTGATTTTTGGTCAAAAATAATAAGAAATACTTTAAAAATTTTTCTCATTTATAGTTCAAAAATTTTCAAACTAATTTTTTTGGAATTCTTAGCTGAAATTATTGGGAATGCTACTTTCACTATATTTAAATATGCTTTCGTTTGTTTCTTCGCTCTTGTTTATACTCGAATCATACTTTTTTTGAACGAAAATACGGTGTGGAGAAATCCATCGAAGCCCTCTTTAATCAAGAATTAAATAAATTAGTTCATCGAGACTTGCCCAATTGGTAAGCCGACTTGTTCACCAATTCAAATTTAATTTAGTTAACTTACGAAAAATAAATTTCTTTTGATGTGCTAAAATTTCGGTTTTTTCGTCTTTTTTCGAAAATTTAATTTTAGACCGTTTAACAGGACCGTTTTTTAAAGTTAATAATTAATAAAAAAAGATAAATTTTGCTGTAATTTAGACACCTTCGATAGCAAACGGGACCTCAAAATATATTTGTAAAAGTCAACTATTTGTAAAAATCAATTATAAAGTAAAAATAATCAATCTGAAGAAATTCAGATTAAACAAAGTAGGCTGATAAGTGGCAACTTGTGTTCGAAAAAGTTTTTATTCGAAAATTTTGAAGTGGCAAAAAGTTTCCCGTCAAGAAAAAATAAATTGAAAAGGTGCAAATCTGTCAAAATGCACCGACCCCCTTTAAAAAGATTTCGAATGATTTATCCGAGAAAACAAACGAGCTCACGAAAAAAACAAGCACGTTCGCAGGAGAGGTCGGAACATTTAGAAAGTTGTATGCATCGGATTGGTTTACTCAAAAAAAGATAAGGTATTGGGTCCGGTATCGGGTATGCCTAGCACTTCCACCATTCCATTTTCGGCAAATCGACCAGTTAGGGTTGATTTTTCAATGTAGGGATTTATGTGAGATTTTATTGCGCTTTTTGTGGTGAGCATATTTTTTTTCGAAAATGGGTTTTTTTTGGTCAAAATCTTTGGTCAAAATTTTTTCCCAAAAGGGTGTTATTTCATTTATAAGTGACGTTGACTCAAAAACTACCGATTTGGCATCTGTTTTATATTAATTAAATACTGAAAAAACGAAAAATCGCTATATTTTGATCACGTGACACCAATTTTTTTTTCATAATTTTTTTTTCCATTTTTTAATATATTAACCCCAGAAGTTTCAGAACAATCCACCCATTATTTCTATAAGTCGATATTAATGGTGGAAGTGCTAGGTATGCCTGAGAATGTATTAACTGATGTTTTGAAAAATTATACAACTCGACCAAATTTCTTTATTAACACCGCAACTTGCAACTGCGAGTCGCAAGTCATTCATTACATTTATTTGTGATATTCATAGGAATTTATGATTTTATTGCATGCTGAAAATATCAGTCTGATGTTTATAATATAATGCTATAAGCATGCAATAAAACCATTAATCCCAATCAATATCAAATAAAATCTTATGAATGACTTGCAACTCAAAATTAAAGCATTATGCAGAAATTTGGCCGAGTTTTAAATGTCTAAGACGGTAGGTAAGAATATGATTAATGATTAACCCTTAATTCATGTGGTATTGATTTGTACTTTTGAGAAATCCTTTGAAAAGCCTTTGACGATAACAGATAAAAAGGAATAAAAATAAAACCGCAACATACGCCAATTTATAACTTACTCTCATGTAATTATGGTTATGTTATTTGTTCAACATATGAACCAATAAAAGTTTCAGTTAAAAGAAAAAATGCTAGATGTTTTGAAAAAATCTATCAGAATCGGTTTTCGATATAAAAAAATCGACAATTAGGGCACAATAGCATAATTTTGATCCAAAAATGTTTTATATAAAAATTTTTTCAAAAAACAAAAAGTTATCCAAAAATAATTAAAATCAGACGTGGTTGAATTTTGCCTTGCTAACTTAACCCTTTTCATCACGGAAGTTTAATTAACTGGAACTTAAATTTATAATATTATCAAATAATGATAGAAATGGTGTCAAATTTTATCCAATATGACACCAGTGGGTCCTGGGGAAGATTAATTTTTTTTGATCCCTAGTGTTATATTTTTAACTATTTTGTTGATAACGTTCCTCAAAAGATTATCAACCTGATCACCCACAACAGATGCTGAGGTTGATCCAACTCTTCCAATCGCACGTTGTGGTAAAGCCGTGGCTGGTAGACACTCTGGTTCATTTTGTACTTTTTCTGTTGAACCTTTACCTTTTGGTGCTCCTCCAACTTTGGAGCCAACTCCAGAACCTTTCATTGATTTTGATGCCGTGATGGTTGTTTTTATGGACATAACATCATCTCTCACAATGGGATGATACACTTTTTGAAATGGTTATAAGGTTTCAGGTCAATACAAAAACTAAGATTTAAATTAGAGAACATTTCGGTTGAACCCGTGTACTCATCGTTCTACCAAAATAATTTCACCGTATTTCAGGTGATTAAAAAAACTTTTGATACAAATTTACTGCATTTTTTAAATGTTATCAAACCTTCATCTGATTTATGTCAGATACATTATGTGGCATCCTAGCTATTATCACTGAAAACATCGGTAGATTCATCAGTTTCCACTGGTTTTCTAGCAGTAGCTTCTTGACATAAATTTCTTGCAATTGTTGCTGCACTTGTTGTACTGCTGAGAACAGCGTCCATGATTATGTCATCAATATTCAAAAGAGCAGCGCCATATGTTTGAGATATTTGTCGACCTAAGAAATTTTAATTGTCACTTGACTAAAATAAATTTGATTTGTTTAGTTAAAGCTGTGTTTTTAAGAAAAAAATTTAGAGATTAAATATGTTAAGGGGCTGTGGGTTTAGTATGTTGGAATTGCTGGAGAAAATAAACACATTCTCCAACTCAACTGAGAAGGTCCATAAGGAGTAGATTTAAAAAAATGACCAATTCTGGTCAAGGCTGACTCACTGATAACGTACGTTGAAACTGAGTAAAATAGCTAGTTAGCTCAGAAAATTAAGATTAATACGGACGATTATGCTCTGAATGGAGCCAAGCAAATATTTTTCGAAAACTATGTTTTGGATCAATGTTTTATGGGTTGATATGTGTACTGATTTAATCCCAAGGTCACGCATTGGCGTGCTAAATTAAATTTTCTGTGCTTCAATTTTCGCTTTTATATTTGTTCGTATTTACATAACAGTTATGTATGTAAATTAAGACAAATCTCAAACGAATGCTATAAACTCCCTCTGGCCAATAAAAAAAACCCTCATGAATTGACGCTCGAATAAAAAATTTATACAATTTAATTTTCATGGTTTCATTTAAAAATATGGATAATTTTAAACAAACAAGTGATATTTTTATCAACAGTATTTGTCAGGAAAGTAGTTTTTCATCGTTTAGAAACTATATCGTCTTGGTTTTTAGCATTTGAATCAAAATATATTGATTTTCATAAATTCAAAGTAAGTGGCCAATAAAATCTAAATTTTGCTATCTTGAAAACTCACTCCCGTAGGCTTTTAAGACAAAATATCAATCTATTTTGGAGCTCGTTCATGATTAGTCCAGCAATCCGTGATCTTTAATTAAACTGCAGAATGTGAGATTGTTGTTTTAATATGACATAATATCTCTTAATTACACTTTGGTTAGAATGCGTAGCCACTACTCATTTTGACGTGTGATTTTAACGTTGAGGCTAGTAGCACTGGCTACTCATTCTCACCAAAGTGTAATAAAGGAATATGGGATTCTACTATGGGGTTCTACAATGTGTAGTCTTCAAGATATACGGTCTCAAAAAACACAAAATTGTCTTTTTTCATGAGGGGTACCCCCTCAAAACCGTCAACATTGTCATTGGGACCGCCCAAACACATTTTTGATCCTCAATTTTTTTCTGAGCTATTTTAAAATTTGATAGTATCTCACCTATCGTCGTTTTGCCTGAAAATGGAGCCCCCCATATTATAACACTAATGCCAAGTCGGTTTCTTGCAGCCTGGCCTTCTGGGGTCATATCGATTCCTAGATACTTCGCAACAGCCGTTTGTACAGGGTCCTCTTCAGAAATGTTTTTTGTCTGAACTTCTTCTTTTGGCTCATCTGGGTTAACCATTTCTGGTTTGGGGTAAAGTTCAGACGGCAAAAGACCTCCTGGAGGTCTTGGAGGTAAAACCAAATTGCCAAATTTATCAAAACCTTTCTGATTACGCAAAATTTCTTCTTCTGCCAAATATGTATCATCGAAATCAAGAGAATAAAATTCCAAGCTCAGTTTTGATGGATTGGAAATAATTATATCGGAAGTTATTCCGGACGAGTACTGCAAAATAGGGCCCATTTCAAGCACATTTTGATTTAGTTCAATTTCAGGCATTAGTCCGGTTCCACTTGCATCTAAAACAATTCTTTGTATTGAATCAACGATCAAAATAGTCAATTTTTCTGAATAATCCTCATTTCCCGTTGGCATGAATTTCACTTGAATAGTAGTCCTCTCCTAGAGTATTGTTTAATAACTGCTCCGAAAAGGTTATTCAACCAGAATTCCGCTATTTATATTTGATAAAAACGTACATGCGGAAGATTTGAGTGAGAATAAACGATCTTGGCATAGAATACTTACGCATTTCCAAGTTTTTTACCCAAAATACTTCCAGTGTTTATTTGAAATATAGTGTTCATAAGTGATGGCTTAATTTTCCAAACATTATGAAAAAATGTCTTATTTTTTGTTCAAAATTTGTTTTCAATATTTGTTTCAAATCAACGAAAAAAACTCTATAAAATGGCTACTTTTACTTTTTGAGTCGGTGACCACATATTTTTATATGCTCTTTGAAAAATCATATGACATGGTTTTGTGATTTTTGGTCAAAAATAATTAGAAATATTTTGAAAATTTTCCTTATTTCTAGTTAAAATTTTTTTCAATTATTTTTCTGGAATCACCAAATGAAAATATGAAGAATACCATCTTTTAATTTATTCAAACATGTCCTCGTTTTGTTTCTTCGCTCTGGTTTATACTCTCAACTTTAATTTTGCAACGAATTACGGTTTGGAACAAATAGGTTGAAGCCCTCATTTATCAAAAATAAAAAAATTTTATTTAACTCAAACTTGCCAAATTGTTAAGTCGTCTCGACCACCGAATTCAATTTTTTTTCATTCAACTGATGAAATTTTTTTTTACGATGTGCCAAACTTTCGTTTTTCTGGAATCTTTTGGAATTTCAAATCATTACAAATAAATCAAATTTGATCATCGAGACCGGTTTTTTGAGTTCTTATTAAAAAGAATAAACAAATCATTTTACCTCAATTTTGACGCCTTCAACCTTAATCTCCCGTTTTTTTCAAAAGATAATTAATAAATTAAAAAAAAATCAGATTAAACGAAGGAAGCCACAAAAGTGCCAACTTGTTTCGAGAAAGTTTTTATCCGAAAACTTCAAAGTGGCAAAAATTTCTTATCAGAGAAAAAAATGAAAAAGTGCAAATCTGTCAAAATGCACCGGCCCCTTAACAGACTGACCCGGAATATTTGGAAGATGAACCGTCGCAGCCAAATCAACAGTCTGTATTTTTTTAAAAAGTTGATGAAATCTGATAAAATTTGACGGCCAACCAATCATATTCATGTTGTTTTGCATCATTCAAAATTCAAGATCCCTCGTTCATCTTTATTTAGTTTTTGGATTAAATTAAAGAAAAAAATGCAAAATAGGAAATTGCTTGTTGTTTTTTAGGCAAAACGATAAGAAATTTAAGTTCAAATTTATATTTCATATGAAATATTTCATTTTTGGCATTTTCGTTATTTATAAAAATTGGAAGTGCTTTCGATTAATATAACGTACTATTGTGAAAGTTTCCCAAGTCTCCCCTTGAGATTATTAAAAGAACATTTTCTGATAATTTTTTTTTGAAATTGTATTTAAAATTTGTTTAAAATCAGGAAACTACAGAACACTGTTGGAAAAAGACTCGGTTCAGGCTAACAAACACGTGTATATTATATTTGTTTTGCTAGGTTTGTGTACGTCGGACCCTGACGTAAAGTATGTCACATTTTTGCTCCAGAATTGAGAGTTTTTGCTGAAATCTTATTAACACCGATGATTTCTGCATGAGCCTTAAAATTTTTTTAAACCCAAATGTAATGATTGATGCAGGTGAGTTCCAGCAAAAATTGGATCGGGAGCAAAAATGTGACATGCTGTAGATAACATACTTTTGGTGTTAGAACGCCGTCTGTCGGCATAATTCGAAATTCTTGGCAATGGTTTCATGTCTTTCTTGAGTTTTTTCACGAGATGCATTTGCAAATGTTTGTCTAGCTCCAATCTTTTATCAAACGTCGGCAAATATTTCCAAACAGCATCAACTTCCAAAGGATTGTAAAGCTGTACAGAAATAACCTTGCAATTTCCACATTCAATATTTCTGAAATCTAGAAAATTTGAGGATGTTTCAATTGCTGGCATTGTCACAAAAAGCTTTTATTTGCAAATTTATCATGGACCTTCTACGATACTTATGGGACATTGACTTGGTGCAACCCTAAATCTAGCGAGGCACCTCGGGGTCAAATGTGAATTTGAAATCGACAATTTCGTGCTTTGGCAAGGATTTTACACGGTCTAATTCGCAGAAAAAACCGGACTAAAATAAGGTTGTTCAAGATATATTTTAGAATCAAATAGTTGCATTTTTTCAATATTCTAAAATCAATTTATTGTTTTTTATTCGGTGACAAAGTTCCGTAGATCTGTATGACTCCAGTATGGCTAAGTGTGGCTCATAAGGGTCCTATGCGGATCTTCTCTCAACCTGTGTCCGCTATGGGTGACCAACCACACGCGGAGCCGACGGTGTTTGACGCAAGATTATGTGAGAATTAATTATCAAAAAATATTTCAAGAATTGAGATTTCCAAAAGTACTTCAGAACATTTTTTCTCGAAATTTTTTTGTTGGCGATGTTTTACAAGCAAAATAGCCAATATAGCAAAAATTAACTTTACAAAAATTGAACAATTTTGTGGTAACCACATTGTGGTTTACAGAAAAATCTTAATTTCACATTTTATTATAATTTTCACCAAAAACACGAGATTATCAGAAATATCTTGATCTTGAACAGCCTGACTGAAATAGCTTTTGATGGTTGAGATGAAAACTGGTAGATATTTTTCCTGTATTCGTTGCCCGTACAATGTGCGATTTAACTTCACCAATAATTACCGGTCCAAATCAAGAACATAGTCTGGAAGAGTGAATCTTGAAGCTTTATTCACCCTTAAATATTTTCAGACGCTCTAGCTGATTCCGCAATAATAATTCTCTCAGCTTCGAGTTCTAACTCCAAATTCGTGACATATTGTCTTCGTTCATCTCATTTTAACAATTTCGATCACTTTATCGAATTTTCTTCATTTTGGTAAATCGATTGAAATTCGAGGGAAAACCCCACAACGCGCAAAATAAATTCGTTTGGAATGTATTCGGCGATTTTTATGTTGAATTCATGATTGAAATGTTCTGGTACACCGGCCAAAAGCTGACATTTTAACAACTTCAGCATAAGCTTTCACGTACCAGATCTTGGACTGTTTGAGGGGTTATAAAATGTGAATTTGGAAAATGTGAAAAAAAACAATCATAAACTGATTTAAATTACGTCATTTTTTTCAATGATAATTTCTGTTAAAAAATGGTTATTGTCCGATTTTCGCAATAGGATCATTTATGGGTAAACTGGATTCAGACAATTTACTCCGTCACCCAAAATATAAGGACAATTGCTCAGTTTCGTTCTTATAACGTCCCAATTGTTGTTCGCTCAAAAAAAGTATCATTACGCTTTATAATCCGTGCCTGTTATTGGCTGCTCTTAAATAAATAATATGGTGCGTAAGTTTGTGACCCTGCCACCTCGTGTTTATCATTTAGGGTACGTTACATATCATTTTGTTCATTTTCAGCTTTAAAACTTTTACTGACTTCTGAAGAAAATGAAAAAAATCGAAAGATATCGACGCGGCAAGTTTTGAAGCAAGAATAAAATTCAGTCAGAAGGTTCTTAAATATCCTTCGAACTTCTGCATATTATAGCTTTCAAGCGACAATCTTACTTATTTGCAATGATTTTCAAGTGAAATTTGGCTTTCAGACGTAATTTTGGTCACTTAAAAATATTTTTCCACTTAAAATATGTTCAGATAGAAACTTTCGAGCAGAAAATACTTTTTGAGCCCCCTACTGATTGAAAATAACTCCCGGACAGATTTTGAGTATGTGTCGTTCAAACATTCATCTCCAACAAAACTGAATTCAACAAGGCCATGTATTCTTAGTGTGATTTGTTTGTGGCAAATAACATCGAATAAAACATGATCAAATACAATTTCAGTCGATGAAAATTCATATTTGATATCTGAGGAATTACCAGATATATTCAACTCGTACTGTAGTCGGCTGTTCAAATTGTTTATTTTCTAAAATGTATATCCCTTTTAACACTTTGTAATATCCTCGCCGCTGATTAGGAAACTGAGTGTGTTTTTAAGTAGAGAGGCCGGGATTTACAAAATGTGAAATAGGGGATATGAAAACACATAAAATACAGTTATGTCTTTTTGTGGAAAATAAGGATGATCAAAGAGAATTTTCCATGAATTGAGAGAAAACTTATTTTCCTGTGAAAAAAGACATACTGTACTGAATCCCTCTACCACTTGGGTCTAGAATGCGTAGCCACTCATGAGGCCACCTTCTCTTCTTTTCAGCCTACATCTATCAAATCACCCAAAAGGTGTTAAAGAGATATTTAAATTTAATTGGCGCTAGAGAAAAATTGTCAATTTAAAAATGGTGTACTTAAGGGGGTTCCCAACGGAGTTTCAGGGTTTTTAAACTTGGTACCACGAGAAAACGGCTGAAGTTATTGACTTGACATTTTGACGACTGATTAAACAAAATCTCCTCTGATGATTTTTTTTAATTCTGAAGTGCCAAGAATATTTTAACCTACGCAAAATCATCATTGAAAAACGAAAATTTCAGATTTGCGACAAGTTCGTTTGAGCTAACTAAACATGCAAAAATATTGTTAGTTATAGACAATATTTCAAACACTTATGACCATATTTTAATTTAGTCAGATCCGAAAAAAAACTTTTCAAACTCTAGAAATTTGAAAAAAATCGATATTTTTACAGGTGTTACGCTAGAAGTTCGTTTGAGATAACTAATCATAGGTTTACTTTTTCGGTTTCAACAAGTCTTATTGACATTCACGGCATAATTTAAATTTAGTCCGATTTTTGATATCTTTACTCGTTTTATTTTTAGAGGAGTTCAAAGTTCTAATTGAGGCAAAAATTGCAAGAAATTCGTGAAAATTAGGGTTAAAATAGATGAATCCTGTACTTTAACTAAAAAGTATAAATTGTTCTTGTGAACAAATAATTANGGTGATAAGGGGATATGGGCTCTTGATAAAAAACTTTTTACTGGATTTATATATTTTTCTCAATATACCATCAAAGTGATGTTTCATAATCCAGGCAACTTTTGTGACTAGCGAATTTTTGCATTATGGCTTTTTAAGAAAATTTTGAGTTCAAATTAAACTTTTCAAATTCGACAAATTATGAGAAATTTTCCAAACATTATGAAAAAATGTCTTATTTTTTGTTAAAAATTTTTTTTCAATATTTGTTTCAAATCAACGAAAAAAACTCTACAAAATGGCTACTTTAACTTTTCGAGTCGGTGACCACATATTTTTATATGCTCTTTGAAAAATCATATAACATGGTTTTGTGATTTTTGGTCAAAAATAATTAGAAATATTTTGAAAATTTTCCTCATTTCTAGTTAAAAATTTTTTCAAATATTTTTCTGGAATCACCAAATGAAAATATGAAGAATACCATCTTTTAATTTATTCAAACATGTCCTCGTTTTGTTTCTTCGCTCTGGTTTATACTCTCAACTTTAATTTTGCAGCGAATTACGGTTTGGAACAAATAGGTTGAAGCCCTCATTTATTAAAAATAATAAAATTTTATTTAACTCAAACTTGCCAAATTGTTAAGTCGTCTCGACCACCGAATTCAATTTTTTTTCATTTAACTGATGAAATTTTTTTTTACGATGTGCCAAACTTTCGTTTTTCTGGAATGTTTTGGAATTTCAAATCATTACAAATAAATCAAATTTGATCATCGAGACCGGTTTTTTTGAGTTCTTATTAAAAAGAATAAACAAATAATTTTACCTCAATTTTGACGCCTTCAACCTTACTCTCCCGTTTTTTCAAAAGATAATTAATAAATTAAAAAAAATCAGATTAAACGAAGGAAGCAAAAAAGTGCTAACTTTTGTTCGAGAAAGTTTTTATCCGAAAACTTCAAAGTGGCAAAAAGTTTCTTATCAAGAGAAAAAAATGAAAAAGAGCAAATCTGTCAAAATGCACTGGCCCCCTAACAGACAGACCCCGAATATTTGGAAGATGAACCGTCGCAGCCAATCAACAGTCTGTATTTTTTTAAAAAGTTGATGAAATCTGATAAAATTTTGACGGCCAACCAATCATATTCATGTGTTTTGCATCATTCAAAAATTCAAGATCCCTCGTTCATCTTTATTTAGTTTTTGGATTCAATTAAAGCAAAAAAATGCAAAATAGAAAATTGCTTGTTGTTTTTAGGCAAAAACGATAAGAAATTTAAGTTCAAAATTTATATTTCATATGAAATATTTCATTTTTGGCATTTTCGTTTATTTATAAAAATTTGGAAGTGCTTTCGATTAATATAACGTACTATTGTGAAAGTTTCCCAAGTCTCCCCTTGAGATTATTAAAAGAACATTTCTGATAATTTTTTTTGAAATTGTATTTAAAATTTGTTTAAAATCAGGAAACTACAGAACACTGTTGGAAAAAGACTCGGTTCAGGCTAACAACACGTGTATATTATATTTGTTTTGCATAGGTTTGTGTACGTCGGACCCTGACGTAAAGTATGTCACATTTTTGCTCCAGAATTGAGAGTTTTTGCTGAAATCTTATTAACACCGATGATTTCTGCATGAGCCTTAAAATTATTTTAAACCCAAATGTAATGATTGATGCAGGTGAGTTCCAGCAAAAATTGGATCGGGAGCAAAAATGTGACATGCTGTAGATAACATACTTTTGGTGTCAGAACGCCGTCTGTCGGCATAATTTCGAAAATTCTTGGCAATGGTTTCATGTCTTTCTTGAGTTTTTTCACGAGATGCATTGGCAAATGTTTGTCTAGCTCCAATCTTTTATCAAACGTCGGCAAATATTTCCAAACAGCATCAACTTCCAAAGGATTGTAAAGCTGTACAGAAATAACCTTGCAATTTCCACATTCAATATTTCTGAAATCTAGAAAATTTGAGGATGTTTCAATTGCTGGCATTGTCACAAAAGCTTTTATTTGCAAATTTATCATAGGACCTTCTACGATACTTATGGGCACATTGACTTGGTGCAACCCTAAATCTAGCGAGGCACCTCGGGGGTCAAATGTGAATTTGAAATCGACGATTTCGTGCTTTGGCAAGGATTTTACACGGTCTAATTCGCAGAAAAAACCGGACTAAAATAAGGTTGTTCAAGATATATTT
>SCLH01000001.1:56421-82576 GCA_004367855.1 Oikopleura vanhoeffeni
AATTATCAAAAAATATTTCAAGAATTGAGATTTCCAAAAAGTACTTCAGAACATTTTTTTCTCGAAATTTTTTTGTTGGCGATGTTTTACAAGCAAAATAGCCAATATAGCCAAAAATTAACTTTACAAAAATTGAACAATTTTTTTATGTGGTAACCACATTGTGGTTTGAGCAGAAAAATCTAAATTTCACATTTTTATTATAATTTTCACCAAAAACACGAGATTATCAGAAATATCTTGATCTTGAACAGCCTGACTGAAATAGCTTTTGATGGTTGAGATGAAAACTGGTAGATATTTTTCCTGTATTCGTTGCCCGTACAATGTGCGATTTAACTTCACCAATAATTACCGGTCCAAAATCAAGAACATAGTCTGGAAGAGTGAATCTTGAAGCTTTATTCACCCTTAAAATATTTTCAGACGCTCTAGCTGATTCCGCAATAATAATTCTCTCAGCTTCGAGTTCTAACTCCAAATTCGTGACAATATTGTCTTCGTTCATCTCATTTTTAACAATTTCGATCACTTTATCGAAATTTTCTTCATTTCTTGGTAAATCGATTGAAATTCGAGGGAAAACCCCACAACCGCGCAAAATAAATTCGTTTGGAATGTATTCGGCGATTTTTATGTTGAATTCATGATTGAAATGTTCTGGTACACCCGGCAAAAAGCTGACATTTATAACAACTTCAGCATAAGCTTTCACGATACCAGATCTTGGACTGTTTGAGGGGTTATAAAATGTGAATTTGGAAAATGTGAAAAAACAATCAAAAACTGATTTAAATTACGTCATTTTTTTCAATGATAATTTCTGTTAAAAAAATGTTATTTGTCCCGAATTTTCGCAATAGGATCAATTTTATGAGTAAACTGGATTTCAGACAATTCACTCCGTCACCCAAAATATAAGGACAATTGCTCAGTTTCGTTCTTATAACGTCCCCTAATTGTTGTTCGCTCAAAAAAAGTATCATTACGCTTTATAATCCGTGCTTGTTATTGGCTGCTCTTAAATAAAATAATATGGTGCGTAAGTTTGTGACCCTGCCACCTCGAGTGTTTATCATTTAGGGTACGTTACATATCATTTTGTTCATTTTCAGCTTTAAACTTTTTACTGACTTCTGAAGAAAAATGAAAAAAATCGAAAGAATATCGACGCGGCAAGTTTTTGAAAGCTAAGAATAAAATTTAGTCAGAAGGTTCTTAAATATCCTTCGAAACTTCTGCAATTTTAAGCTTTCAAGCGACAATCTTGACTTATTTGCAATGATTTTTCAAGTGAAATTTTGGCTTTCAGACTTAATTTTGGTCACTTAAAAATATTTTTCCACTTAAAATATGTTCAGATAGAAAACTTTTCGAGCAGAAAATACATTTTGAGCCCCCTAACTGATTGAAATAACTCCCGGAGGCAGATTTTGAGTTGTGTCGTTCAAACATTCATCTCCAACAAAACTGAATTCAACAAGGCCTGTATTTCTTAGTGTGATTTGTTTGTGGCACAAACTATCGAATAAAACATGATCAAATACAATTTCAGTCGACGAAAATTCATATTTGATATCTGAGGAATTACCAGATATATTCAACTCGTACTGTAGTCGGCTGTTCAAATTGTTTTATTTTCTAAAAATGTATATCCCTTATTAACACTTTTGTNTCATAGGTTTGTGGTACGTCGGACGCCTGAGTAAAGTAAATGTACCATTTTTGCTCCAGAATTGAGAGTTTTTGCACTGAAATGCTTATTAACACACCGTGATGATTATTCTGCATGGCTTTAAAATTTTTTTAAACCCCCAAAAAAAAAAAAATGTAATTGATTGATGCAAGGGTGAGTTTCGCAGCAAAAAATTGGAATCGGGAGGCAAAAAATGTGACATGCTGTAGATAACATACTTGTTGGTGTTAGAACGCCGTCTGCGGCATAATTTCGAAAATTCTTGCAATGGTTTTTCATTGTCTTTTCTTGAGTTTTTTCACGAGAATCATTGGCAAATGTTTTGTCTAGCCTCCAATCTTTATATCCAAACGGTTCGGCAAATGATTTCCAACAGCATCAACTTCCAAAGGATTGTAAAGCTCTGTACAGAAATAACCTTGCAATTTCCACATTCAATATTTCTGGAAATCTAGAAAATTTGAGGATGTTTCAATTTGCTGGCATTGTCAACAAAAAGCTTTTATTTGCAAATTTTATCTTGGGACCTTCTACGAATACTTATGGGCACATTGACTTTGGGTGGCAACCGCTAAATCTAGCGAGGCACCTCGGGGGTCAATGTGAATTTGAAAATCGACGATTTTCGTGCTTTTGGCAAAGGATTTTAAGCACGTCCTAATTCGCAGAAAAAAACCGGACTAAAATAAGGTTGTTCAAGATATATTTTTAGAATCAAATAGTTGCATTTTTTCAATATCTAAAACATTTATTGTTTTTTTTATTCGGTGACAAAGTTCGTGATCTTGTAGACGTCCAGTATGGCTAAGTGTGGCCTCATAAGGGTCCCAATGCAATCTTCCTCTCAAGCCTGTGTCCCGCTATGGGTGGACCAACCCACAGCGGAGCCCGACGGTGTTTTTGGACGTGCAAGATTATTGAGAATTAATTATCAAAAATATTTTCAAGAATTGAAGATTTCCAAAAAAGTACTTCAGACATTTTTTTTCCTCGAAATTTTTTTGTTTGGCGATGTTTACAAGCAAAATAGCCATATAGCAAAAAATTACTTTACAAAATTGAACTTTTTTTAATGTGTAACCATATTGTGGTTTGGAGCAGAAAAATCTAAATTTTCACATTTTTAAATTATAATTTCACCAAAACAGAGAATTATCAGAAATATCTTATCTTGACAGCCTGACCTGAAATAGCTTTTTGATGGTTGAGATGAAAACTGGTAGATATTTTTCCTGTATTCGTTGCCCGTACAATGTGCCGATTGTAACTTTCAGCCAATAATTACCGGTCCAAAATCAAGAACCATAGTCTGGAAGAAGTGAATCTTGAAGCTTTATTCCACCCTTAAAATATTTTCAGACGCTCTAGCTGATTCCGCAATAATAATTCTCTCAGCTTCGAGTTCTAACTCCAATTCGTGACAATATTGTCTCGTTCATCTCATTTTTAACAATTTCGCATCACTTTAATCGAATTTCTTCATTTCTTGGTAAAATCGATTGAAATTCGAGGGAAAACCCCAAAACCGCGGCAAAATAAATTCGTTTGTGAATGTAATTCCGGCGATTTTTATGTTTAATGTCAATGATTGAAATGTTCTGGTCAACGCCGGCAAAAAGCTTGACATTTAGAACAACTTCAGCATAAGCTTTCACGATAACCAGATCTTTGGACTGTTTGAGGGGTATAAAATGGAATTTGGAAAATGTGAAAAAAACAATCATAAACTGATTTAATTACGTCATTTTTTCAATGAATAATTTCTTGTTAAAAAAATGTTATATTTGTCCCGAAATTTTCGCAATAGGAATCAATTTTAATGGGTTAAACTGGATTTCAAGACAATTTTCTCCGTCACCACAAATATAAGGACAATTGCTCCAGTTTCGTTCTTATAACGTCCCCTAATTTGTTGGTTCGCTCAAAAAAAAGTATCATTACGCTTTTAATCCGTGCCTGTTATTGGCTGCTCTTAAATAAAAATAATATGGTGTCGTAAGTTTGTGACCCCTGCCACCGGGCCCCCATCTCGAGTGTTTATCATTTAGGGGTACGTTTAACAATATCATTTTGTTCATTTTTCAGCTTTAGAAACTTTTTACTGACTTCTGAAGAAAAATGAAAAAATCGAAAGAATATCGAACGCCGGCAAGTTTTGAAAGCTAAGAATATAAACTTACGTCAGAAGTTTCTTAAATATCCTTCGAAAACCTTCTGCAATTTTAAAGCTTTCCAAGCGACAATCTTGAACTTATTGCAATGATTTTTCAAGTGAAATTTTGGCTTTCAGACTTTATTTTGGTCACTTAAAATATTTTTCCACTTAAAATATGTTCAGATAGAAAAACTTTTCGAGCGAAAAATAATTTTGAGCCCCCTAACTGATTGAAATAACTTCCGCGGAGGGCAAGATTTTTGAGTGTGTCGTTTCAAACATTCATCTCCAACAAAACTGATTTCAACAAGGCCTGTATTTCTTAGTGTGATTTGTTTGTGGCATATAACTATCGAATAAAACATGATCAAATACAATGTTCAGTCCGATGAAAATCATATTTGAATTATCTGAGGAATTACCAGATATATTCACTCGTACTGTAAGCTCGGCTGTCAAATTGTTTTTATTTTCTAAAAATGTATATCCCCTTATTGAAACATTTTGTTTTAATATCTCCGGCCTGATTTAGGAAACGTAGTGTGTTTTTCAAGTAGGAGGGCCGGGATATTTACAAAAGTGTGAATAGGCGGATATGAAAAACACATAAAACTACAGTTTATGTCTTTTTTTGTGGGAAAATTTAAAGGATGATCAAGAGAATCTTCCATGAATTGAGAACGAATTCTTAATTTTCCTGTGAAAATAAAGACATACTGTACTGTATCCCTTTATCAACTTTTTGGTTAGAATGCGTAGCCACTACTCTTTTAAACGTGTGATTTTAACGTTGTGGCTACGCATTCTACCAAAAAGTGATAAAGGGATTGATAAGCCAAATATATACATATGTAGGGTTTTGATCAAGCGGAGATTGGAGCTTTCAACGAGCTTAAGGGGTTCCCAACGGCGTTTCAGGTTTTTAAACTTGGTAGCACGAAGAAAACGGCTGAAGGTTATTGACTTGACATTTTGACGACTGATTAACAAATCCTCTCTGATGATTTTTTTTGAATTCCCTGAAGTGCCAGAATATTTTAACCTACGCCAAATATCATGTGAAAAACGAAAATTTCAGATTTGCGAACAATGTTCGTTTGAGCTAACTAAACCTGCAAAAATATTGTTAGTTATAGACATATTATACAAACACTTATGACCTTTTGAATTTAGTCAGTCCGAAAAAAAAACTTTCAAACTCTAGAAATTTGAAAAAAAAAATCGATATTTTTACAGGTGTTATGGCTAGACAGTTCGTTTGAGTAACTAATCATAAGTTACTTTTTTCGGTTTCACCAAGTCTTATTACATCAACAGGCATAATTTTATATTAGGTCCGATTTTGATATCTTTACTCGTTTTATTTCTAGAGGAGTTTCAAAGTTTCTAATTGAGGAAAAACAATTGCAAGAAATTCGTGAAAATTAGGGTTAAAATAGAGTAATCGCTGTACTTTAACTAAAACGTATTTAATTGTTTTTGTGAACAAATAATTAAGTAGGAAAATTTCTGACCCTATTTCCGTAAAAATAAACAATTTTATCTGATCTGTAACAAATCAAAAATAACGCCGAGTCATTTCCACCGCCATCTTTTTTTTTCCGCACTCTCGTTTACAATAAAAAAGGGCGGTAAAACGCAAAAACCCAATTTATGTTTTACTGAATAAAAATTTCAAGATAATTCAAATTTTAGATAAATATATAATCATCGCTGATAAAGAATTTAATTTTCTCAAATGGTTAAAAATGCGTTGGGAACTCTTAAGGAGTGGTCGTCGCATTTAAGGCAAAAATGGGGTTTTACATGACGCAGTTAATGCAAATCGTCGGACCAAACATACCTCTCTCTGATATATTTGAAAACAAAAATCTTGCATACTAAAATAAATCAAAAGGTGACGGATGGCTCGTCCAATCAGAAACGTGCTTACAAAAATTAACGGAATTATTTTTTCAAAAATTTATCTCCTCCCTGAGTTTTTAGAGTACAACAATGATTTATAACTCAAATTAACCGGTCAGAACGTGAGCAAAAAACCAAGTTGAGTTTTTTTTGAAATTCTTGAATTTGCTCTCAGTATCACCAAAAAACTGTATTTTGACCCTTGTTTAGGAGTCTCAATCAAAATGTATCTCCTCCCTGGATTTAAAAGACACACATTCGAAACCTAGATAAATGTGCAGTTGAAGAGTCCGTGCAAACAAACAAGTTGAGTTTTGTCTAAATTTCGGACTCGTTTTTCTGTTAATCGTGTTTTAAATTTACAAAAATCAAGAAATTTCTACTTTTTTCATACGAAATATTTCTGCACTCATCAAAAAGTGCTTTCCTAGCCATGTATCAAAATAAAACGACTACCAAAATGCTTGTAATTTTCCATATTTTCATAAAAAGGGCAGAGAAATAAAATTGGGGAAATTTGTTTCTAGAGCCTCATTTTGCGACGACCACCCCTTAAACGAATTGATTAAACTCAAACCAAAAAGTCTTCTGTAGAATTTAAAAACTTAAAAATTATCTGAAGAAATTTTCCTGTGTTCGGCTTCGCGTAAGGTAGCTATTTTTTTATCGGTTGAATCGAATCGGTTGATTAGCAACATTTTCAAGCTAAATTTTATTTGACAAAGTTTTCTCCACAAATGATGGTGCACCAGATTAAAGTTGTAATAAGTTACTATACATGTACATGTAATAAGTAGTAAAAATTTTTTTTTGGCGATGTTGATGTTAAATCTGCCAAAATTCATTGTAACAAAAATTTGGTAAAATTTTAAGTTTTTTTTTATAATTTATGAGTCTCCAGTGGAATATCCACTCGTATGATTTCAAGATTTGGATACAGATTTTAAAAATCTTCGAGTGTGATGTCCCATCACTATTAGTGATTCACTAACGCCTCAATATGTTTTTGAATCATTAGTTTGAAATTCAAACTTTGAATTATTTATTTCCGCCACACATTTGTCAAAAAAATGACGAAATAATTTTAAATTGAAATCAAAATAGACTTTCTTTATGATGAAGAATACAGTCATGATAATTTCACAAAAATGGTATTTGAAATATCTGACGAATAATGTGAAAGTTTTTAGGACCCGACGGAAAACCAAAGATTCTGTAAACTGTTCACATAAGGTCAGACACCCGCATTATTTACTTGTGTTTATGTTAAAAGTACTTAAACATTCGAAGTGCTTGTGAATGTTTGCATTTTACACCAGCAAAAGCCTGCAATTTTGATTGTTTTTGCCAGAAATCAGCAGGTTTTATGTCTCTGTTTAAAAAATTCAGAAAAATAACTTTCTAATTTCGTTTTCTCAGAAAATGATCTGAACAGCCTAACTGAGGTCCACCGTCAACTTCGCAAATAGCTCGACAATTAGCGATAATATTCGAATGTGCTGTAAACACAAATTGTGTTGTCATATCAGTTCCTGGCTCGATTTCTCCAAAAAGTGGGGAAATATTGAAAATATTTTCGAGAGTTAAAGAATCTGTGAATTTAAAGTCAAGTTCTTCTAAATCATTTTCATCTTCACTAAATTCATTTCTTTCATTATTGATCATTGGAGCACTTTCAAAACGAACTTTTGATTCCTGAATTTTATTTTTTCCGATTCCGCCTGATTCATCTGTTTCAAACCACCATCGATATTTTACTGGTAATGATCCCTTATTGTCCATTTTGATATTTACGGCAGTTTCTGTGTCGTTTAGAATTGCGCCAAAATTTATCTCATCTTGACTAAATTCGATATTTGGAAAGTTCACCTCAGCAGATAACGAAATAACATCATAACTTAAATCAGGGGTCGGCATGGGCTGTCCCCGGTTTAAAAATCATATTCATAATGAACAATTTTTAAGAAATTAAAGACTGGATTCTTATTGGTTTAAATTTTAAGAAATATACAGCCTGAATTTTCTCTTTTACTACGTTTTCTTTCGTCCGCCGGTTAGACAGGCATATTAAATTTCACCTTTATTTGTGAACAATAGATGACTCATTTTTGGCACGTGATGAAGACGTTTTTTTCGTCCACAAAAAAAACGCGTTCAAAATCTTTGTTGTTTTGAACACGTTTTTTTCGTCCGCGCTTGACTGTCTACCCGGCGGACAAAAGAAAACGTAGTAAACGAGAAAACGAGGTTTTTTTCAATTTTTTTATTCATAAAACCTATATTTCAAATGCCTTAGTTGTACTTTATCTACAGCATACGATTTTAAATTGACGAAATACTATTTAAAAATTGTTTAGCAAAGCCAATTTCAAGAATTAAATTTCTTTGGTATTTTTAAGTTGACCGTATTCATTTTGAATGAAAAACTGCTTGAAAATGAATTAATAAAGATTGGAAAACGTTCGAAACTAAAAATGACAATTTTGATATATATAATATATATATAATATATTGTTCCCCTTTCACACTATGCGGAAGATTTGGGCCCTGTGCCATGAACAAAGTCTGTTATCTGATTGTGATTTTTTTTTAGAAAAACTAATAATTGATAAGCTTTCGATTAATTATAATCATTTTCAAATCAGAACTTTTTCGTACTGAGAATATTTTCGCAGATTGGGTCGGAGTAATTTCACAGTAGTAGGCCTCGAGTGATTTGCAAATTATCTAATTGTAGGGCCCAAACCTTCCGCAAGGTGTGAAAGGAGGATATTCTTTATTTAGTTTTTCATCATTAAACAACCGAATAAACATAAAAGATGGCCAAAATTTTATGTTTTTTGCTAATTTTGCCCAAAAGCGCTAGCATGAACTTAAATAGAATCGGTTTGAAAAATACAGGTACATTTTGTAAACCCCTGACTTGGATGGTCCTTGAAATCGATTCGAATTTCATCTATTAATTGACGAGATACGAAATCGTCACGATAACTAGGGTCAAAATGAATCTGAAATTCTTCTTCAGAATCTGGTTCTAAATCAACTTCATGAATTGTTGTGTCAGTCTGTTGTATGAAAAAGGGTCTGTTTTTGGGTACAAAAATTTTTAACCCATTTTATTGAATTTTTAAAACATACGAATTTTGGAATTAATATCATACTTCGAAATGCGTCCATAACAAATAGTTCCCCCCCGTTATTTTTCAATGAAAACAGATAATTTCAGTGTTTTAAATATAGATAATCTAAAAATAGCAATCACGTATTCTGGAGATACATTTTTATCAACAAAGAATAGAGGCCTGATTTCAGAATTCTGAAAGTATATAAGTTATATAATATAACTTATATCCCCTATTCACACTTCTGTAAATATCCCGGCCCTACTACTTAAAAACACACTACGTTTCTTTATAAGGGCCGGAATATTTACAAAAGTGTGGATAAGGGATATAATACAAGATTAAAAATAGAAAAAAAATTCGTGAAAATTAGGAAATATTTTGCTATCCAGTGCTGGAACGGTCTCCAATGTTCAAAGTTTGAACTTCAAACGCCATAACTTGTTTGATAAAACATGTCATTAAAAAACAAAAAAATTTATTATCTTCAAAATTACAAACTAAAATCCAAGTCATCTTTATAGTATCTTTATGATCGATGAAAGGTATGAGCCTTCCACAAAGTTCCTCTGGCCTATAGTATTAACTTCATACATGTATATTTAAGGTTAAAATACATTGTTATTCGTATTTGAGTTCTTATCCTCAAAGAAATGAATATTTTTATAAATTTGTTGTACTCTAATCTATGAGTTTGTAGCTCTAGTCTTAACGGTAAGGCCGAAACATTTCTGAGTTTGAATGAAGAACTCTGAGTCGTTAACACATCGTTGACATTTTTATCAATATGAAATCTGATATGCCTTGTTGAAGGGTGCAGCATGGGATCAACAAATTGACATTTTATTGGTACTTGAAAAATCTTGTGTTTTCCTTTAGTTCGCCCGATCACAGCATGGCAAACAAGAGTTTCTTTGACTGATCCAGAATCTTCGGACATACCGAGCAAATCTACAGTTATTTCTTCTCCTGGTTCTTGTTTTTAGTTTAAAATTAATTGTAATAAAAAATATCGACAAAATAATGAAAATTCTTCAAAAAATTTCAATAATATTCTTACTATGCAAAATATTACTTATAACTTTTACGTTTGTAAAAATGTATTGAGTATATTTTCTGTTGATTGATGGCTTCATTAGGATGTTACAGGTTTTCATATTTTTTACACATTTAGGTTTATTTATTTTTAAGTTTTGGTGGCAAATGGATGCAACCACAGAATTCAATTCATTGTATTTGATTTCAGACGTTTTCACGCTAATATCAAGATTTTCAAATTTTCAAAATACAAATATTCAAGGAAATCGAGAAAATTTTTTCATCAAATAAAAAAATTATATTGAATTTGGTGATTGCAACGGTTTGAATTTCATAGAGCTTTACATGTGACAAGTTGTATTGGATTGTGGAATCTCTTATTTCTGATTCAATTTTAATCAAAGAACTAAAATCGTGAGTTGCGAGATTTCAAAGTTCTTGTCGAGTTTTAAAAAGATATTTTTTAAGGGGGTGGGAGTCGCAAATCGAACTTATTTACTCATTCAAATAACTTTCATCGAAATATTTTGGCGATTTTGGATCAATTGCACCTAATTCCGACAAAACTGAATTTTGAATTGATTAATTTTTCGCAACCGGAAATAAATGTGCACTCTAATAAACCTATATAATTTACAAGAATGCAGTTTTTCTAGCATGTTAGAGACATGAAATCAACATTTTTGAATTCTTTGTGAAAATCTGAGTTGGAAATCACATTCAAATTGATAAATTTGTAAAATTAAGATATAAACATAGTATTTTTATGAGTGGTGTTTAAACTTTCATATTTCACTCTTGGCGTCCAGCAGCAAAACTCGGATTTTTTTTTAAATATTCCACCGACAATCTGTTGAGTATTGTGAAGTGGTGAGATTAAAAAAGTTTGTGAAAACGCATTTCAAAAAATGACGGAGGAGATAGATTTTCAAAACCTCTGATTTTTGAGCTTGAAAAACGATTTCTTTTGAATACGAGCACTCTCAAAAAAAATGTTCTAGCGACAATCTATCATCATATATAATGCGGTTTTTTTATTAAAACATGAAGTTGATACCTCGAAAATTGAGAGAGAAGAAAGACTTTCAAAGTTCAAGATTATTAAATTTTTAGCGTAATTTTCGGTGGATACGAAAATCACATCAACTTATCATTAAATACGATCGACAATTTTTGTTTTGAAGCTTGTGTTTTTGATAGATCGACCATCTAAGTAGGTAAGTAGTTCTTTTTTTTAGTTAAGTGGTAAATGCACTTATCAAAAGTCATTTTTGGTCTGTTTTGCGACTCTCACCCCTTAATTGATAATTTTTGGGACATAATTCAATTCTTGCGGAACCATTGCGATTTCTTTCAAATGCTTAAAAATTCACGAAAACCCTCAAAATTATTTAAATACATTTTTGTAATAAAATACAAAAAACAATTTCCTTGCAAAACAGAAATTTTTTCTTTTATCTTGTATACTTTTCATAAATAAAAATAATCAAATGTTTTATTTTTCAACCTTTGCCTAATTCAAACGTCATTTGTGACAAAGAAAAGATACTTTTTGGAGGTGGTGGAGGTGGTTTAACTCTTGAAAATCTGACATCTTTTGATTTTGTTAAACTTTCTGCCATTCGTTTTTCGTTCAGCATTCTCTGAGACATTCTCTCAAATCCAGCAATCGACCAAGATAAAAGCTGATGTCGACGACCCTTGTTAATAAATTTGACTTTTTTCGACAAAAGTTGAGTTGAGAACAAAGATTTCAAATCAAGCCCATTTCCAGGAGCGGAGTTCAAAGATGGAAAAGTAGTTATTGTCGTTCCATTACCACTTGCTGTTATTGAAATTATAAAAAAATAAGTTACAAAGTCCCTAAATTTATGAGTTTGTAATACAAACTTTGTATAGATAAAATTCTCTGGCAAAATTTTCGATCTTGTTTATGACTATCAATATATGGATTATTGACTCTTGACCGACAAATCGTGACTATTTAAAAATGTGGAATCCGAGCATTTTATTGGTATCAACCAATCAACCAGGTTGATCATCTCAAATCTGACCAATGAAACCGGCCGATTATGCAATCCAGGTTTAAGATTTGATTTTAGTTTCTTGCGCTGTTTGTATCATTCAATTAATAACGATCTGTCAACTGAGAGTCCTAAATCCATATTGCAAAATTTGGTGAGTTCAGGCTGTTAAAACACAAAAAACAAATTGAGACTTTTAAGTGGTGAAAAAGATAATTTACATTTTCGGCCAAATTTTATATTTCGTTTGTGATCAGAGAGTCTGTCAGACACTCTTTGTCTATGGCATGGTTTTATATGAGTGCTTCACGGCCAAAGGTCAAAAATCTTCATGTTCTTGAGTGAGATTTTTCAAATGTTTTCAAAAGTTTCGATTTCAAATTTCAAGATAAGTAATTTTAATTCCTGCCTGACAATGGAATTTCAACAAGATTTCCATTTTCAACATGAATTAAAAGAGAGTCTCTAAAATTAATACAATCGTCCAAAATTGCACACAGTTTTAAATCCACTGATTCTCCAGGAGGAATTTTCAGCTGTGTTTTTTCAAGTGTCCAAATGGTTGAATCATTTTTGAATGAAAGATTTATTTTGGCTGGAATTATACTTTCGTTTGTCAATTTTATATTTTTTGGGACCAATTCCAAAACGTTGATACTTCCATAGTCAATGACAGTTGGTTCGGAGGTAATAACGGGACCACTTGAAATTGCATTTATTTTGTAAGTAAGAGGTTCCGGTATGCCATTAATTTCAATTTTACCAATTTGTTCAACAACTTCCTGTTCGATAAGATTCACAGCTTTTTATGGTTTTATTATGTGTGAAAGATAACTTTAATGATAAGAGTTATTTAATTATCTGTTAAAGAACATACATAATGAACATGGTATAATATAGTAGTGGTTTAAGGAAGTGGCATAAGTCTGGCGGATTGGTACATTTTTTCAAAGCGACATTTGAAAGAAAAAAAGATGAAAATTTATTTTTTATCTTCAATAAAGTTCATTCTTGCAAACATTCGTATTTTTAATTTCTTAACATGACTAAGACTTAGTCACTTAGTATCTGTGGAAATATAAAAACACTTTCCATACTTCATTCTCAACTGAACCCGACTCAAGAATTTTTTAAGACGATTTAAATAAATTTCAGTCATTTTCGGGTGTAATGCAATAAAAAAATGGGTGAATCATTCTGCACATGTAAAATTTCCTGTATATAAAAGTTTTTTTCCTATGAAAATGGTCAAAAATGGCGAAAAACAGCGTTTTTGAATATATAATTGACCTTCAATTGCGTTTTGATAATAAAAAATGTCCTGACTATCAGAAAAAAGACGCCTATTACACTACGTGAAAAAACACCCGACATTTTAAAAGGAATCTTTTGGAAAAATAAAATTTTTAAAAATTGTGTGCAAATAGTTGCTTGACACTTCCATCGGTTGACATACGGAAACCAAATAGATACCAGAAAATTTCACGAGTGATTCTGCCTGATTTTTTATGGGGAATTCAAAAAACGACCAATAAAATATTTGGACTTGATTTGCGAAAATTTTTCATAATATTTCTAAAAAAGTCAACAAAAGATGAAAAATAAAAATGCCATGATTTTTCGAACAGTGGTCAGAGAATATGAGGGCATCTATCAAGAAAGTAAAAGTGGCAATTTTTTCGTTTTCACTCACAGAATTTAAAAAAAAACTAAAATAATTTTGGACTAAAAAATGCAGAAAATTTTCATTTTTTTGAAATTTATGCAAATTCCGAAATTTATTAGAACACGTTAACCATCTTTTGATGATCAATTTGATCACAAAGCATTTAAACTATTTTTATCTAGTATCTTAGCAAGATTTAATCTGCACAAAAATGCTATTATTTTCTAAAAAGTTTTCCGAACTTTTTTAGAAATTCTAGTATTCATTTTCTTTAGTTTTAATTTGAAACTTGCTAAAAACTTCATTTTTTGACAATGAAAATAAATCGAAACGTTAGAAATTATGTTCTACCTGTATAAGAGTTCAGAAATAAAAATATGAACTCAAATCTTTTCTTTTATAGATAAAACATGATTTTAAATTAAAATTTTTAATGAGCTGAAACACATTTATTCTTGTTGAGCTAACGATAATAAGCACAAAAAATAAACAAACTCCAGTCTCCCCAGTATATGCCACTCCCTTAAGGGAGTAGGTGGTCAGACATATTTTCTACTTTATAAATCTTATTTCAAGAAATGGCAGATTTCTATCGGAGGTGTTTTAATTTAAGTTTAGAGGGTAGCAATCGTATTGATTTTAGGTCACGTTGAGGTCTCAAACGTCCCCCCAAATTGCTAAGAAACATTAAAACCTAATTTTTGACCAGAAAACTCAAAATATAAAAAAACTGTAGGCAGATTTACTTCTCGGCATAACCCAAGGTTCAATTTGATGGTTCTTTTGACTAAATTCGACGACTTTTATTTTCCGAGTTATTAGTTTCGATTACCAGAATGCGATTATCTAGAATAAACAAAAAATTTCAAAAATCTTATTCGCCGTGAATAACCAAACATATTTTTTTTTACTGAATTTATACCGCATTCTGAAATTTGACCAAGGAAGAGTAGGACTTTGAAGAACAAAAACATTGAAATTAGGCGGTGTTTGGCAGTTCTAAAAAAACTAGTCCGAAAGTAAAAAATCTAATTTGGTTGAACTACGAGCATTATTTTTCCGTGGACCATGCAAAGTTTGAGTGGAATCGTATGCGAGCTATAGGAGGAGTAGTACTTTGCAATTCTATTAGGCGTTCTAGAACTCGCCGCATGGTGGTCACTAGGGTCTAAAATAATTCAGATAAATTAATTTCGTTAATTAAGAATAAATCTTCCAAGTGGATATTCTCAAAAGTTCCGAAGCAGTTTTGTATTATGAGAAAGTGGAGTACAAAGGTTCATTTTTACGACCGACCCTCCTATTCAAGGTCAAATATGCTATTGCCAATATTTTAGCAGAAAAGAGAAAATATTTTTTCACATGATAGGAATTAAATAAATTGAATTCGATGGTCGCAATGACTTAACATTTTGGAAAGTTCGAATTAAAAACAAAATTTTGTCAAGTTATTGAGGAATCATCTTTTATTGAATAAAGTGAGCATTCTCAATCATTTATGTCAGCGATTTCAAAGAAATAGGTTTTAAAAAATTCTTGCCCAATACCCGGATCTGTTTCTTATCACCTTTCAGATGGTATCCTGTATTCCGTATACATTAATCAGTTTTTAGGTTTGTACATTATACGGTCCATTAAATAAACTACCTAATTAAAATTTTCTGCAAGACTGAAAATATCGTAATCAAACCGTAACTTTGGGTGTTATATGTATCGCTATGTTTAGCTCTTCATTTGGCTCAATAATTCCTTCTGCAGCATCTGATCTAACGCTGAAAGCATTTCCAACGCTAGAAGACGTTAAATATTGGAGATTCAATGCATATTCTCCCTCCAAATTGTCCGATTCATTTTTCAACGTCAAAAAAGAATCATATTCGTGTCCAATAAAAACAGTATCGAGATTAATATGGTTGTCTACTAGACGTATGACTGGAGTTTTCACATCGATTTTAATTGGAATTTTCAGGACACATTCTGGAATATTCGGGACAATTATTTCTAAAGTACAGTGAAATACTTTTTCTTTACAAGGAATGAAGGTCAAATTTATTTCAAATCCAGATTCGGGATCGATTATATCTTCTTTGGTGTCTAATTCAAAAGTCCCTTTATCGAAAATTTGCAAAATTTATCATTATAAAATATTATCGTTTATACAAGAACACTTTTCTACCTACTGTGGTTTCTGTCTATAAGACCAGGTTAGTTCTTCCCAAATTTTTTCAAACTTCCCTCAGCGTATTTTCTAAAATTGCTCTGAGTAATCTTTACTGAGCGATTTTTGCCAATATTTTAAAACCCACACTTTTTTTCCAAAAAATAACGACTTTGTTTACTCTTCACCCCTATTTTAACAAGAAACCGAAGTATTTAATAGATATTTTCGGAAATATACCCTGTGGATTGTGTCCAAATATTGTCCCTATAGAAGTCCCTATACGAGCTTTAATTATAATCGTACAGGTTTTGACCATATCGCGATATATCGTATGTTTTTACCATATTTTTCCCAAATTGTCCTTATAGACAGAAACCAAAGTATTACATTTTTATGCACATGAATAAAATGCAAAATATTAAGAGAGTTGGATATGCCAATTGGTGTTATTGCTGGGATTATTTTCCTATTTTTTGAGGCCCTATAACTTTTGCTTTAGATGATTGAACGTTAAAACGGAAAAACTTTTAATAATTATGATATAGATAATAAATATTTATTTATGATATAAGTTGAATTATTTTTAAAAGCAAGAAACTCGTAAAACGTTAAACGAAAGCGATTTTGAAAACCCTTAATTTCTCTTCAGCAGCTAAAAACTCGCGCAGTCTATATAAAAAGTCTCGACGAATAATTGAATATTTACGTTTATGTTTTTCGTAAAACTTCCAAAACGGCTTCTCCTAACGATGCTAAAAACTTGTTAGTTATATCTAAGAATAAACAAATCCTACTCACAAAAAATGCAACGCAATCAAAGTAACAAAGTTCACGTTTTAAATTTATATTTGTCATCTTAATCTTTCTTGATCAAGGATACCGCGCGCAATACTTTTAAAGTAAAAGTACAGTTCTAATTCCATAAAACATAATGAGAACCGTATTTCTGTCCGATGAGGATATATCTGTTTTTGAACATATTTTTCCTGGTCATTTTTTCACGAAAAATAAATTTTTGCCATTTTTATCACTTTTAAATGGCGATTTCTGTAATACAAAAATTTTGGATTATTGTCTAGAAATATACAGCCTGAGTTTTTTCGTTTATTTATTCCGATCCTATGAACCAATCAGATACAGGTATTTTGAATACTGAAAAATCACAATCGAGTATTGGATCGGAATAAAAAAAACGCCATAAACAAGAAAACTCAGGCTTTACTTCAAAGAGATATCGATTTTTATCAGTCTCAATCGGTTTTTTAGATGTGTTTTATTTTTTTTTGGTTAATTCTTCAAACTAAAATAATTTTCCTTCAAGCACATGTGCAAATCTAACCCCCTTTAAATTTATCAAAGAATATGATATTCTGAATATCTCATCATACGTCGGAAATTTGCAAATCATTTCCTTCATCATCGTCAAAATCCAAAATTCGAAGTTCAAAATTCATTGGAATTAGCGATGTGTTTATAATATCAAATACTTGTGTGGAAGAAAATCCGTAAGAAATTGTTCCATAATCGATTTTTTGTGGATTAACAAAAAAAGTTGGTCCGATAACTTCTCCTTGAATCTCAATCTTCAATTTTTCATCAGTGCCGTCAATAATAAATTCAAACATTTGCCTGAAATTTCCCAAAATTTTGGCGTCAAAAGATATTTGAATCAGTTGATAACCACCTGGCATTAAAATGCCTTCATTTGGCAGAAATGAAAACTGATTTTCAATCTCATTTTTCGGATCGGTACTTGAGAAAATTGCATCGATTTCGCCCTTGTTTGATAAAACGACTTCATAAGTATGAGAAGAGCCAATAAAAGTTTTGCCAATATTCACTGCATCAAAACTGAAGCTCAACTGAGGATAGATTGTTAAATTTGTACTTTTAAAACAAAACTGTGAGAAAATTAAATTTAATGAAGCCTGAATTATATCTAGGAATGCGGAATTCAGGTTTTTCGAAATGGGAAGGAAGACCAAACTTCATGCTTTAGGGTGTTATATCGAAATATTTGATCTGCTTAATGGCCTCGGTGCTTTTTGACAGATTTGCTCTTTTTCGATTTTTTTTTCTCTTGATAAGAAACTTTTTGGCACTTCAAATGGGTCGGCTTATCAATTCGGCAAGTTTGAGTGTGATAAAATTTTTTCATTACGGATAATGAGGGCTTTGGAGTATTTCTGCCGATCCGTAGTTTCGTTTAAAAAAGTATGATTCAGAGTATTTACAAGAGCAAAGAAACAAAACGAAGACATATTTAAATATTTAACATATTTAGTAAAAGTAGCCATTCCAACTATTTTCAGCTCAGGATTCCAGAAAAATTAGTTTGAAAAATTTTGAACAAGAAATGAGGAGAATTTTTAAAATATTTCCAAATAGTTTTGACCGAAAATCCCAAAAAAATGTCAGATGATTTTTCAAATAGCACATAAAAAGTATGTGGTCACCTAAGCGAAAAGTCAAAGTGTTCAGTTTGAAGAGTTTTTTCCGTTGATTTGAAACAAATACTGTTAAAAAATCCGTTGATATGAAACATTACTTTGGTGGTGTATTCCGGGTCCGATACATATATATTGAGAAGAATATATCGAAGATCCTGCCTAGTCGTCAATTTATGTGAAATCACTATCTATTATTTTCACATAAATCGACGATTAGGCAGGATCTTCGATATAAACCCTGTAAAAAGTTTTTCATCAAGAGCCCATATGATATGATGGGCCATATCCGTATCTGTCAAAATGCACCGAGGCCCTTAAAATTTCCTCCAATGCTCCAAAACGCGAATTATGATCACAATTGAAAAATTCCAGAATTAGCTACCGCAAATTTTCGACTTAATTTTTTAGAACTTTTATTGTGATGATAGACTGCCATAAGTTAATTTATTCACTAAAAATTATGCATTTCAATTAAGGCGGTGACCTGGTTCCGTATTGATATCACGTGGTACACCAACTAACGAAAATGGCGCCACGAGCATCTTATTCGATATAAGTTATATCATATAACGAAATCATGCGTCATTATGTAGTTATGAGATTCAGATACATAAAACACTTTATTAAAGAAACATGAAGAAATTGAAAACTAATTGTCGAAATTAGTTTCATTTTCAGAATTATAATTGTCCTCATTTTGACAACCTAGATTTGGTCCAATACCGATTGATGCTACAGTTACTGGGAGTCTATTTTCCCGCCCGTGAACATCACAAAATAATGTTCGTTCAAAAATTCCAATTTTTTCTGGTTTGAAAATGACTGAAATTTCAATGAATGATCCTGGATGGACCAAACCTTCGTTTGGTGTTATTTCAAGTTCGTTTTCGTCAAATAATAGGACATCATTTGTTACGTTGGTTTTTCGATTTTGAAAAGATCGTGTTAAAATTGAAATTCGGTCTCGTAGACTTGGGTCATCCGTTACTTCCGATAAATATCGCTGCATTTCTTGAGATTCTTCAGCATCAATTGTATCAAGTACAACCTTTTGAAAAATAAATAGGACGATTTTGAACAACAATTAAACAGAAAAGCGGCTTTAACCCGTGTGAGCACAGAAAAAAAAGTTCCGCCAAGGCACCGAAGGCTTTATAAAGGCTTTTTTCAAGCGCGTATTACAGAAGCCAAGGTAGTTAGAGTTTCCATTTTTTTTTGCATAAGAATTTTCAAAGCATATATTGTGCATCGCGACATTTGATATTCGAGGAATGTGGATTTTAGTTCTAGAGAAATGTAATGATAAGAGCAAGGTACAGCATATCACGTGATACAGCTCACAGTGGTTCACAAAATTATTTGGTATTGGAACGATGCACAAGGAGATCTTGACCTACATGTCATCGTTTTTCTTGATTTGAATTTATATAGTCATCAACAAAATATTAGTTTAAATAAGGTTTAAATTTTTTCATAAAAAATGTTATTTCCCTATAAAACAGATTAGTACACTCTGAATATTTCTAGGTGCATAATAACTAATCAAGAGTGGACTCTGTGGACAATATTTAATTGCTCGTAATATATTAATAATTAAAATAATTTCGTGAAATACTAAAGATCGAAAATTTGAAAATTCACTTCTGAAAGAAAAATATCTGTTTTGTAACCATTAATCTTGCTTTTAGTGCTCAACACATGACAACAACACTTTGCCTAAAAAACTGGCTAATTTCATGATTCATTGACGCCAAATCAGGTGCATTTATTTTTTAGAGGTAAATGATAAAAAACGTCAAAAAAATAACCCCGTAAAATTAGAACAAAATTCCAAAAAAATATAAGTCCATTTTTTTTGACATCCTTCAAACTTTTTTTATAAATGTTATCGAAGAACAATTTATCGATGTTTTTTTGTCATATTTTAGATGATTTAATATGCCAAAACCTTTATAAAGGTGCTGTGCTCACACGGGTTAACATCATAAATTGATCATTTTCCTTTTTAACCCCCACCTGCACGGGTGTGTTTCAAATCACCTAAACTAAAATATATTGGGGAAGTGTCATTTTGGCTAGTGGAATATCGGAACAGACCCCCGAAAGTTCCCCTTATTTTTAATTTCAAGAATTTTGGTGAGTTCTAGAAATTTCTCATCAGACCGGAAATGCATTATTTGGATGCATTTTCTTCTTTAATGCAATTAAAACAGTACTGGAACAAGATAATGATCTAAAAATATACTATTAAGGGTCACTTTCGAAGGGGGATATTTTGACGTTTTGAATTCTCACATCCGGCACCACTTGGTGGTGAAAAGATTAATTTCTGCTATCTCGTGACAGGTACCAAATATCCTTTATTCACACTTCTGTGAATATCCCGGCCCTACTACTTAAAAACGCACTACGTTTCCTAATCAGGGCCGGGATATTCACAAAAGTGTGAATAAGGAATATGACTCATATTATATGAGTCTGTAAATATTCATATAGGGGAAGTTTTTAAGCGAAAATGTTAAGCATCATTAATTTTGACACCCGGCACCACCGACTGGTGAAAAGAGCCCCCAAAACAACTCTTGCGTGATATTTTTCATTGAAAACCGCGGCAAGCTATTCAATTTAGAAACCATAAATATTTATGTCAAAATCGAAAAAGCTATTTCTGAGATCAGCATTTTTTAATAAGAAGGAAATACTACTCTACGTGTGTGATCTGAAACACGATCGTGCAGGTACATGATAAAACATCTAGTGTAGGTGGGGGTTAATAAGAAAAGTGAATAACTTTTATACCTGAGTTACAGAAATATTTGGGCCTCCGAATACACGTTTGCGTTTAATTAATCAGGGCGTTGGTAATATCAGCCTTGACAATTAAGGGCTTCGAAAATAGGGTTCAAACGCGAACGAGCAACGCCGGGCTTGAAGATTTTAAAGTTTCAATTCCGAATGTCAAAGATCTATTCGAAAAATTTAACGGTTCGATCGAACACTAAATGGTTTTTTAACTTGTGTTTTGATTGGGTTATCATAAAGTCCTTTAATACTTGATTTGGTAGGTATTTAATGAGTTATTTCTAGATTTTTGAGTATCAAAAAACAAGACTGATATAAATATCTTTTATTTATGTCCAAAATTTTAGGATTTTAAAGTTAAGCTATGGAATATTTCCTAAACATTCAAAAAACTGAATACTATCACACAATATTATGTTGATGTGCCTCAAAACCGGGCTAGGAACGATTTTGACTCAATTTATGAGTCCTCTTCTCCCTTTTCCCCTATCCCTTGCTCAAATCTACGAGTCAAAGGGAAAATAAAATCGTTACCTAGTCTGCTAAACCCGTCAGTCAATAAAATTTATTTCATTCCTGTCGGTCAATTTCTTCATCTTCTTGAGTCGAATACGCCGAAAAATAAAATTGTACTGATTCTGTTCCTTTATTTTCAATTCGAAATGTTTTATAATTCGCCATAGCAATATAAGTTGGTGGAATTTTCAAATCATATTTATTTATTCTGACGTCGATACTTATCCCGGTACCTCTAAGAGTCACAAAAACTTCTTCGCCAGTATGATAGCTGACTTTTAGCTCGCCAGAATAGTTCATCAAATATTTTGGATTGAAATCAATTGTAATTTGGGTGGCTTCTTGAACTTTTAACTCGACGACGTTTGGAATGGCCTCGAATCCTTATTTTGAGGTCGGAAACATCAGTTATAACAAATTAAATATTTAATGATGCCAGACATTCACTAACTTTTTTTCAAACCAAATTTCACTAATCAGAAGATTCTTTACTTCATTTCAATGTTTCATTTTGAAAATCAATCATCAAACATAATAGCCTCTTATTATTAATAGGCCTCCCAAGCGAAAATTTGCAGCGTCAAAAACCATCATGGGTACTTAATTTTTAGATTTAGGTGACTTTTATCAGGTAGCTAATTTTTTGCTTACGAGTACTATCCAAAGATGAGTGGTTTTTAAATATTAAGAAAGAAAACTATTTATGTAAATTACAATTTAGGAAATAATAATGTAAAAAACTTTTTTTATTGCTTTATTGATTAATTAAGAAATGATTTAACGTAGATAAGTGATTTTTATATGAACGAAAATACATTTTATTTCAAAGATTTATTTTCAAAAATAAGATCAAAGTAAAACTAGGATTAAACCAAATAGAATTTGATAATGATAATTAATCGAAAACGTTTAGGCTGGCCGCGGTTGTCCCGGGGAATGTCCCCTAAGGCGAAACTATACATTTCTCGGAGAAAGTATTCGTCTCAAAAATTTTAAAAACTTTCAATTTCTTCAAATCCAGATTTTTTTGAAAAATCCGCCAAAAATCATAAATTTGATTACAGCTCTTTTATCGATTATCGCAGCCAATCAGTTCTTGACAGAAAAATCTCCGCATTTTAATTTGACGCATACAAAATTTATCAGAAAGAGAAAAATATTAGAGAATTACTTCGGAAACCACGGTTTTCTGATTTTGGGTGTTTTTGACGCGTCATTTTCTAGATAGTCCGCGGCCAGCCTAAAAACGTTAACTAAAGTACACTGGGTGCACCCTTATCCGTACGCCTCAGCTCGGCCAAAAATNGGAAATAATAATGTTAAAAACTTTTTTTATTGATTTATTGATTAATTAAGAAATGATTTAACGTAGATAAGTGATTTTTATATAAACGAAAAGACATTTTATTTCAAAGATTTATTTTCAAAAATAAGATCAAAGTAAAACTAGGATTAAACCAAATAGAATTTGATAATGATAATTAATCGAAAACGTTAACTAAAGTATATCAGATATACTATATCTTTTAATTAATAGAATAAGCTTTTTTTTAGTAAAACTAATATTTTTTGTTGAGCTTTCGATTTATTACAATCATTTTCGAAACAAGGTTTTTTAACAGTAAAATTATTTTCGCAAGATTTGCATCTGAGTAATTTAGCAATAGTGGGGCTACTAAAAAAAAGCATATAATATATCTCAAAAAAGAATGAACATAATAGAATAAGCTTGGCTTTTAGCGTTTCATATTTCTTTATTCTTTGTACTCAAAAATTTGGACATCATGGCATCTTGTGTTCCATATTTTTTATGACTTTGACGTCTTGCGTCCTTTATTTTTTGTCAATCTAAATTTGGACAAAAGTTTGGCGTCTTGCGTCAAATATTTTTATATTTTTTGAACTCAAACATTTAAACTATAGCTAGACGTCTTGTGCCTCATATAATACCTGTATAATATTTATATATTTGTGAGAGCAATCATGACGTCATGAGTCATGAAAAATGAATGGAAACATGCACTAGGCATTATGTCATATTATTTACATGTATGTGACATGATTTAATTCCGATAATAATATTTTTGACCTCTCCTTCACTGGTCGATAGTGAAAACCTCGCAGTATCATTTCCAATATTTCTCACGTAAATAGTTTTGCTTTTCCCTGTTTTCACTGCACAATCACCAAATTCGACAACATCAGTAATGTCGATAATCCCTCTTGCTCCGATACATTTAATTGGAATTATAAATTTTTCTCTTTCGGAAGTACAAATTATTTCATGCGCATAATCTTTCACGGCATCCGGCATAAAACGTACTTGTTTTAGTTAATAAATACATTTTTAATTGATAAGAAATTTTATAAGTTGCAATATGAATCATATTATATGATATATTGTTGATGGTTCTGGCCTTTATAATAAGGTTTAATGATTGGGCATAAACCAGGATTTATGAGATGGATTTATGATCCTTAATTTTATACCTGAATTGATAGAATATAGATCGGATCGTCTTAAAAAGAAAATCTTATATAGGTTTGAAAATTATATCATTTTTATCAAAAATATGTTGAATTTAATGTTTTGGCTAAAAAGCTCCTATCAGTGTAAGATTTGGATGAAAATAATTCGAAAGTTTTTGAGTCTGTCGAGACGGACCCAAAGCGATTGCAGTCATACATGGCCGATTTGTGGGGTACGGAAATCAAAAAAACAACGAGTACATCTATTTGACAATGATATAACAACACTAGAGGGCGTACTTCACTTTTACTTTTGAGATTTTAAGCGTTGAGCAACGCGACTTGTCTAGCTATTCAGTTAAGCGACATAGAAGGGTACTTTCTGTTATTACTATTGTAGATATTATTCATGTCCCGAATCATTTAAGTAAAAGATGACTTCCGTGAAATATTGTTTCTCTCACTCAAATGATTACTGTCTCCTGCAATATATAATGTGTGGGTTTTATGAAAGACTTTTCTTATATCAATTTTGACCATAGACATTTTTCTTTTAAGGCTCGATACCGAATCATTTTAGGTGTAGTTTAGGAAAATTGTTTGAGAGTTGTTACTTTAATTAAAAAACGATCAATGATCAGCGTGTCCACTATAAAAATCACGGACCAAATTAAAACATACCAAAATTATGTAAAACTTTTTTTGGTCGTCACGTGATCGAAATATTGCGACCAGTATAAGTGAAAATTCAACCCTCCTTGATTTATTTTTGTCGAAATCGATTCAGGGACACGCTACCTATGGTCAAAATTAAAACTTAATTTTTTATAATAATATTTTCAGATTTAATAACTATTCCTGCATATGCCACTGTCATCCCTGGCGCCACTTTTTTATTTGCATCTCCCGGGCTAATGATTTCAAAATATGGCGAGTTATCATTTGTCACTTTGATACATCTCGGAACTCGATCTTGATTTCTTAAAACCAAGGGCAATTCAGTTTTATTAAACGGGATATAATTTTGAAAAATTAATTCTGATGGATATGGCTGAAAAAGCGTTTGTTCTATGTCAACTTTTGATTTTTTCTGATGTGAATTTTCGGATAAATCCAAGAGTTCGATAATTGTTGGAACACGCATGTGACGAGTCATATCAAACCGCTCCTCAGTACTCAACATCATAGAATTCAAATATTCGGATGGAACCATTTTATCCAAAACATGGTTATTATCTTAATATTAATTTAATTTGGGAAATTTTGAAAGCAGCGCCCGAAAAATATATTTTTTTGAATAAATAATCTAATTTGTGACCGGTTATGTATAGGCAAAAATGTGGTGTTGAATAGTAAAGCGCTAGCCGATTGGTTGACGCGTGGGTTACGAGCGTTTTATCACTGAAACATTTCCATATTAACGAATGGACTGTTCTTTAATTTACCTTCAATTTAACCACTAAAACATTTTTCAATCTACGCAAAACTGTCATAAAGACGATAATTTTAAAGTAAAAGTGTGAAACTAAAATGACATCAAATGTTGTAGAGAAAATTTCTATAAGACGTGTGCCTGCATTTCAGGTCCTGAAAAGTAGTCTTTATTATTTCTAATACTTGGTATCAAGATTAGCATTTTAACAAAAATACAGTCAATTTTGAATAAAAATTTCCATCATTCGAAATTTTCAAAGTATATTTTTTAAATACCTCTTATTAGTATAGGATTTCTCGGTTTAATAACTTGACTTTCAATAGATTTTCTTATATCTACAGAAAGATTTGAATAATTTCCCGACTCTACAATCGTCATTTTAGTGTTTTTAGTTGAACATTCTCAAAAAATGATTATTTTTTTGAGTAAATTTAGGATGACCACGGTATCTTTTTACTGTAACCAAGCAACGCATGGGTTATTGTTTGGGGACACAATTTTATTGAGATTGGTTACTTAACAATTACTTGAAATATTATGCGAACTCAAATTGAGTTTTATAATAGAAAGAAATTTTGAAAATTTTATTTTAACTTAAAGGGGTTGGTTGATGCAATTTTGACATTTTTGAATCGACGCTCGCTCATAAAGGAAGAATTAGCTAAACTTTCATTCATCATGAATCGAGAGAAAAGGTTAAAATTAATTATTTACTT
>SCLH01000002.1:0-16868 GCA_004367855.1 Oikopleura vanhoeffeni
ACGGGATTCGAAATTTTATTTTCTAAACTGAGTTAACGTTCTTTCACTTTTCACATTCAATGTTTTGCAATAAAAAATGTTTGCTTTATAATTTTTAGAATTTATCCTTGAAAATATGAAGATCAAACAAATTTATCAGCTATTTTTAATGTCTGGATCACAAAAAATTGCAAAAAAAACTCCCGACAAAAAAATCCCGCCCGTATCACTTCAAAGCAACATAAACTCAAATTGATAATAAAGTGAAATCATCGGATGATTATCATTCTTCGTATACCGAGGAACATTCATTTTGGGTATCAAATCGCGAGTTTTCATTAAAAATTTTGGTTGGATTCAAAATAAAAATTTGATTGATAATAAAAATATGCCATTTGATAAAATTCTGACGTAGATCTGATACTTGTTGGTATCGACAAAAAATTAAATATTAACTTGTGTTTCGTACAATCTACGACGTACATATTCACTCAAAGAAAAAAAAATTCAGCATATGAAATTTTCGGCATATATTTAAGCTTTCAAAAATAATTCTAAACTATCATGGCCCATGATTCACGGGCTTTCCGAAAACATCGTTGAAAGTTCAGCTGCAAAGTCGGTTCTTGTGCGTTCGCGGAACTTTTTATGCACTAAAGGGTTAACTGACATGAAATCAATTGATTTATTGATCATTGAAATCAACTGATGAATCAATTTTCCATTGAAATTTGAATTCTAGATTTTTAATTGATCATTTTAAGTCAAAAAATAGAAATATTATATTATTCACAGAGTAATCTTTGGATATCAGCCTTTAAAAATGAGCGATATAGAAATTAAAACAAGATATCATCACTTTCTGCAATGTAATTTTATAACCAGATATCTCACATTATCTTAAAATTTTCCGGATGCCGACAACTGTCCTCGGTTTTTTTTGTGTCAAAAATTGATTCCAGGTTGAGGGTCGTTTTTTGAGGTGAGAAATAAGCGCAGAGCCGTTTATACACACCTGGCATAGTAGGAGATCATTTCTGTACTTAAATTTATGGAAAGAAATCTACAAGGAAGATTTTTAGTAAACTACCAATCCGTTTTTATTTATTCAGCTAGAATCGAAATCAAACTTTGAAAATTAATTTCCTCGTGATGGATTTTGAGCACTTCTTTTTGCTATACAATAATGCAAAAATATAATATTGTATATAATGCAAAAATGAAATTCAAAAACATAAAAAAATTAAATATCATTCAGCTGATTCAACTTTAATCGGCGAAAGTTTTCAAACTCTCATCTAGGAGTATATAACTCATGGTCAGCGTGACAACAGTAGACTTTTTCACACTCGGGAAGATAATTTCTTGCCGTTTCATTATTATTCAGAAAAATGTCAAAAAGAGAAAAATTATGCTGAGCTGCTCGAATGAAAAATTTGCGAAATTTAAGGCTACATTTTCAATTATTTCAAAGAACGAAAATAATATCATAAGATGTGAGCAACCTGGCAAACAAACTTTTTTTCAAATTAAATTATGATTTGGCTCCAAACTTGGAAGATTGGGAAGTTTAACCAAATTCTGGCAATTTTGCACATGACGCATATTGTAGAAATCAATGTCCCATTGAAGATCGAGTTTTTAATTTCGATATAATGAACAGCCGTGATGCAACAGCTATCAGAAAATCAAATGAAGCCTAGAGGCCAAAAAACAGTCCGACGTCAAGAAAAACTCGAGGCAGTTTATGATGTCTACAAAAACCTCTCTTAAGATGAACAAGTTTCAGAAGTAGTCTCTACAGCTTATCAAATTGGAACTTTGGACAAAATTCAAATGCAATTTTCTTTTATTGAAAATAATGAACAAACTCAATTGCCTTCAGATTTTGATTAATTATTACTTCTTATTAATTACTTTTCTGCGTACCGATTTATACTCGTATTTCTATCTATTTTAAACCTCCGCAATAAATTGTTTATTTGCTCCCTAACAAAAGCACCCTCATTTTCGAGTCAAAAACACAATCTAGCAAAAACCGAGGACGGTTGGTGCGTAACCCTGAACTCTTGTGGACATCTTAATATGTAATAACCAAATTAAACATAGTACATTAATACTGTATGATTCAATGGTACATATACACTTGACAAAAACTTGCTCATCAATAATAGCACTGAGCCTTGTAACTCTGGTACTAAGACAGTGCCGATTGGCACTGAGTGGTCATATAGCACGCTTCCCACAGTGAAATGCAAACGAACTTTATACCAATTAATCAAGCTTTATTTTTTAACAATTCTCCATCTATCTTTTTCGGAAATTTTTTCTGACTTCTCTGGTTTGGGAATTAGATTCATTTGGTTAAATTGTAAAAGTGGAAAAAAAATGTGTTTTTCAACTTGAAAAGTATATTTCGAAAATTTTAAGAACTTTTCTCATAATAAAATTATAGAATTGTTTTCATTGGAACACAATGAAAATATTTGATGATCAAACTAAAAGTTATTTCAAAAAAGAGGTTTTTCGTGGCATGTAATTTAACATTGTGAAGGAAATTAAAAATAATTTTTCAAGGTTAGTTATTTGCCGTCTGACACTGGTTTTGAATACACCAGATTATACCTGTGGGATGCCACAAAAAACACTTAATAAGTTATATACAGTATGTTGTTTTTTTTTACCTGCGAAAATGAAATTGTCATTAAATGTTATTACGGGCATTTTTATTGGCCCGTAATTATCTAAATGAACAATTTTCATTTCGCATGTAAAAAAAACACAATACTGTAAACTACAATTTTGGATGGTGTAAACACGAAATAATTTATTAAGTAGATAATCACATGTCCGGACATAAAGTAATTCCAGACTTTTCCATACTATGTCACTTAATACACTGGATGTCCCTAACAAGGAAAATGTTTTCCGTGTATTTTTATTTCAGATATAAGTTTACTTTTTAATACGCATGTGGCACTTCAATTAAAAGTATTATATTAAGTATTTATCCAGAGATGATTATGTAAAATATTATATCATATAATTTATATGTCACTATCCAGACTCTGGATCCCAGAGTTATCCGTATGTCCCATCGTGAGTAATAATCACTGACCAGATTGAGGACGGCAATGAACTGCAAATAAATTAGAGGAATACCAATTTTTCAATCGATAATTTTTCCCTATCCGCCTGCACAATTTTTTTATAGTTAAGATAAGTTAAATATAATATTTAATTTATGCAACGTTTTCGATATTCCATCTTCAAGCAATATAAAATTGTAATACAGAAAGTCTTCTTACAGAACTAGAGTTCGGACTCTTTTGTTAAAATAGATATCTGTGGGCCAAACTCAGAGCTAAAGTTTTACCGGCCCAAATTCAAATAGTAGGTGAAGTTGTTAATGAACATTTATTTTCATTTATCGATGGAAGAGATTTATTCGTATTAAAAATACGCTCCGCGTCCCACAATAGTACTTTGATAAGATTCTGAAAAATTCCTTCAATTTTTATATTTAAAATGGCCCATATTGAAATTTGTCTACTAAGTCCCTTTAATGAAGTTGAAATAAGTTAAATAAGATAGTTAAAGATAGTTTTTTGTAAAAAGTCGACTAAAAAGTTAACTCGATCGAGGAATGCTGTACCGAGCCATAAATATACCAATAAATTGTTATCCAAATAGTGCTCTGCCGATCAAAGGAGAACGACTACGTTTATGGATTGGTATCGAAAAGGGTGTTGCGATGCATAACCAACATCTTCTAAGTCAGAAAGTATATGATCAGCTTGCGTAGTGGGTTAGCGCGACTCGGATGATCGCATCCCGTTACCTGGTTCGACTCCCGGACTGTTTTCCGAAAACATTTTGTTCCAATGGTAGACCAACATCTAATCAGCGAGTCAACTGTGCGCTTGTGCCTTTAACCCAAACTATTGAGACTTTATGGAGTACTAGAGATCGTTTATATTTTGTTGCTGAAGATAAAATAACTATCAACATCAAGTACCGATATTACTGCAAAATGCATGAAAGAGACTCAGCCAAAAGCTACCGCGAAGTTACGAAAGGATATATCAAAGTAGGTAGATTAGAAGAACAAAAAACTTTTCGTGTGTGAATCAATCAGTTTCTGTCCATTGGTTATTCGTAGATATTTTCCATAAAATGGACTACAACGTTCTTTAGTCATGTTCAGGCTAAATTCGGAACTTTTGATCAGAAATGTATTTGAATAATTAAGCGGAAATACACTTCAAGGTCGATTTGCCAAGCAGAATGAGCAAGTAAATTAATTGCGTTGATACTTTTTTGCAGGAAAGCGTCAAAATACCGTTAAGTAAATTTTGTTTTTCGCTTGCGCGAGACATAAATATATTATTCTGGTAAAATAGTAAAAAACTAACAGATATTTTAACAACTTTCGATTATAATTTTTTCATCATTAGTGTCAATCGGTGTAAAAATAAAAACTTTATGAAAAGCAGATACAAATTAAAAAGATGAGAAAACCCTTGCGAAAATTCTGCTTGCGAAAAGTTTCGCACTTTAACCATTACCTAAAGACGAATAAATAAATTCGAAAAGCTTGTTAAAAATCGTAGGTTTTTACTTTTTGTACAAATGATTCATAAATCAGCTGGTTAACTTGTTTATAAGGACTTTCTAAGTATGAAAAAAATAGTAAACTTAAGTTGTTTTTTAATTCAAAAACATATTAGAATGTAATCTTAGCTTTCGAATTTTTATAATCAATTTGTTATGCTGATGAAAGAAGGATTAAACAGCCTAAATATCAAAAACTAGTTTTAAATGCTTTGTGGTCGTAAGTTATTTGTAGTAGAAAAAATGTTATTTTGAATAGTGAACTTCTTATATCAACGTTGAGGGTCACAATGTGTCATGTTTTTCTTGCGCACCACAGGAAAAAATGCTAGTAAAAAACCACGTATATGTTTCTATAATATGTCTTTACATTATAATCTTCCACTATAACTATTCTTTACATTACGCGGAATTGAAATTGTTGATAATAGAAAGAACCGAAGTGAACAAGTTTACTTAAGATGCACAAACCGTTTATGTTTAACTTTAAATTCCGGTTATGTTCCAGGAAACTTACTTCCGGTCAAAAGTTATATAGACGTTCTGTTTAAAAAAATGTAACGTGTTTTTATTTAAGACACCTTCCTGAGGTTAAAATAACAAATATAAGCCGTGTGAATGTATGAAAAGCAAAATTACGGTTAGTTCTGAAGAATTTTCACAGGTGAGGTGGTACCAAAAGATGTGCCCGAAAGCTATGGATAAATGTTTGACTTTTGAACCGTTGTCATATTCAACATTTTTCGAGAGAGGAAATTAACCTTCTCATGTGATACATTACTAATGTATGGTAGCAAATATGGTCAAGTTATGTGCTATCAAATACCGTCATATGACACTGGATAATCTCGCGGTCACGCGGCGATAAACTAAATAGTCTACTAAAAGTCAACGTGGCGGTATTTGATAGCAAATTGATTTCCTGCAAATTACTTACTTTACCATATGGAGAAAATATCTTTGGAAAATAATTGATGAAGAGATGAAGTCAATTGCAAATCACGCAGCAATTAAATGTTTAGAAAAAATATCGGAAACCAAGTGAGAACTAAATAAAGTTTTCGTTCGACTAAATAAAGCTTAGGAAGGTTTGAAAATAACGCATAAATTTTGAAAACGTTTTCAAATTTCTGTTTAAATTGATGGCTGAGATAAAGGAATAACTAAATCCATAGAATTAAGCACTCCACCAAAACGCAAATCCAAACAAAGAAATATAAAATGGGACGTCATTATGGATACTTATAAAGTACTTGTAATATATACATCTCTCTCTTATTTGAGGTGAGCGTTTTTGATAAAATGGGCAACTTTCGGCACCTGGGAAAGTAGCTACTTGAAACAATCGGATAGTGCGTAGGTTTTTATACGGCGAGTATTAGCAGTTTTGGCGATCATATAGAAGAAACAACGAGTTTTATATATCACCATAATTTTACTTATGCATTCTTCGAAAAAAAACCTTATGGAAAAATCAGGGAAAAATTTATAGAATCCGGAAAAATAATTCTTATTTTCCCCGAAACATAGAAATTCAATATCTTCAAGTACACGTAATAGTTTTCTCAAAAAGTTGGTCAAAAAATTTCAAAATTCTTTTAAAAATTTGAAAACTTCAAAGCTATCACATTCCTATAGTTCAAACGATGTACTATCGAATTGCCCCATTAGACACACAATTATTTTTCTCCGTTTGTCGCAGATTCCAGATGCAAATATTTCTGTTGATATTTTCAGAATCCGATTGCCACCAACCGATCCGATCGCTTCTAAGTCCCAAACGGTCATTTCTTCAAAGACCGAATCCATCAACCAGCACTTGCGAAAATTCCCATTTGCTCGTACGATGTAACGTATAAGAATTCTCTGCAAATAATTTGTAATTTCCAACGCCACTGCAGCAGATTATTCAGCGGAACATCGACAACAGACAACATAAGCGCAGCTAGGTATGCCATCTGAGCAGAATTCCATGAATGCAGGGATCTATTTATAAACGGAAAAATGGGAGAATTACTGGTTTCAAAAGGAAACCATAAACTCGACCCCATGTTGATGCGAATTCCACCCGAAGGCAAAATTTTTGAGGCGTAGTTGATTAGGGTTGCATTTATTGAAACACTGACGACAAAACAGGATGCTGGGAACCATATCTAAAACTATTGATTAGAAAATATGTTTCAAAATAAGGTTGCCAGTTATAATAAAAAGACACATAAACAACTATCTACGCTGCCGAAAAATTAACCGAAACTAATGTGTAACAGTCGGACCAGACAAGGAGCCTTCAGAATTCGAAATACAGGAATGAGGAATTAAACGAAATTTTGTTTTTTGAGCCTGATTTTGAGGGTAAAAAAGTCATAAAAGTAGAAAAAGCACATTAATCGGCTAATTTTGCAAATTGTCAATTAAGAAGAATTTGTTTTGACAGAATACTGTTTATCATATTTTAATAATTTTGTGTTTTGAAGCTTGAAGCTTTCCTGAAAAAAACTTCCGTAGAGGCTCCAAAGCCCTTATTTGAGGCACAGAGTTTAAGCCGTTACATCAGCTAATAAGTAAATCTCCGATTATTCTGTTATCAGAGTAATATACAAGCAGAAGGCCCCCTACTGTTTGAGATAACTTGAAAGATTTTACTAAAATATTGAATTTGATTGGTGAAAAATGCCTTCCGATGCATCAAACAGTTTTGATACGATGATGTACTGAGTGGAACTTGAATTTTTAAACCACATTTGTTCTCTCTAATAATCTTAACCCTTCGAGCATTTAGTCTTTTTGAAAGGCTTAAAAGCCACCTTAATCTCAGCAAAAATGATGAAAAATTATCGCAGAAACTTCTACCAGTCGTCATTATTTTTTAATTTAACATATTTTGAATGTAACAAAATATTCCTAGAAATTTTTTCGGATACTAGGTTCAAATTTATGACAAGTTGTCGCTTAAAGTTTTACTTCCGACAAGAAATACTTTTTGATCCCAAGTTTGGAATTAAAACATAAAGCCAGTTTAAATAAAAAGCCAGTCAAATAAGCAGTTTTAGGAAAGTGTTTTTAGTACATGTTGCAAGATAAACTAGCTTTCTGGACATCTCGTGGATGCAAAAAATTTTAGGGAGTGGAAATTAAACAATATCTTATTTAATGTCGATATTAGAGGGATAGAAATGATCATGCTTTGAAAAATTTTATGATTTGTGAAAAATCATGCCAAGTGGTACTTTAGATACCTTTGTGCTAATATTGTAATAATGAATCAAGATCATTTCGTTAATCGAGAAAAACTAAAACAATTTTTTCCCTAAAAAAATGGGATTTTTAGCGAATAATTTTGAAACTTATTGTAGAAGTATTCTGTGATTTCAACAGATATACTCGATCAGACAAAAGGTTTTGCGTAGAACCAGAAGCCTCGCAGTTATTAAGGAACAAACATACATTTCCTGGAGCCTAACATAACGTAGTATCAGTGGTTTAATTAACCATGGCTTTAACGTTTTTTTTCTAAAATAAACATAAAATGTCTAGAATATGCAAATTTTATTATTCGAAAAGATTTAATGTTTTTAACTTGATATTAACGGAAATTGTTGAAGGTTGATCTTATTAGAGTTTTGCTGTAAACAACGCCAAAAATATAAGGCCTCCTGAAAAGGCTATCGTGCCTCAGGCGAAACTTTTTTATATGCTGTCGGAGGGTTAAATCTTTAAACTTTTGGAACTATTTTTTATAGGCTTTGAAAGAATTATATATATCTCAGAAGATTATTGAAGGTTCAAAATTTTGTTTAGAAATTCCAAAATATTCTTATTTTAAGAAAAGTATTTTAAATATGTTATGACTGTTTATAATGCGTATTTCAGCATGTTGTACTGATTGATGTCGCTCAAAAATAGTTTGAACCTTAGCGCGAAAAGGTTTTTTTTGTTATTCGATTTGCCTTCGATAGAGCGGGACTCTCCAAAATACTGTTGGCCAATTGCGTACAAAATACATCAAAGAAGTTTATTTGCAACCAAGATTGTTTTATTGGGCAGGCTACCGTATTGGCAATACGTTCTGCTAGCATACGTTTTCCTCATTGGTTATACAATTTATGATGCGTATGTGTTTGAATAAGATTTCAAAACTTTTTTGACATTATGAAAAAATTTGGCATAAATAAAAAAGCGAATACTGAACGACAAAATTCCACCAATTTTTTTAAAATTCTACTTCATATAATCAATGAATAAAGCCGAGTGAAGGGATTGAGAATTGACTGAGTAAGGCAATATATACTTTTAAGGTTTTCGTCAATTTTTCTATAATTACTACAGTTTTTTTCGCTATTTCCAACTACCAAACAGCCTAATTTTCAAGGCAAAAATCGGAGATAAAAGTGACTGAAAAGGAATACTCCGAAACCGCCGCATCTGTTTTCTCTGCAAGTTATAATTTGGCCTACACTGACCAACAACTGGGTTTGTTTGTCCTCAGTCGCAAAATTTCATCGTCTTAAATTCTGGCAGGTTCGTTCGATTTACACCCCGTCACAATTGCTGTAACTTGATCATTTTGCCTCACCTAAATTGAATATTTTTCTTGAATCTGGTGCACTTGTCGGGAAAACAGTTTTTTTTGCTCGAGCCCATTTTTTTAACTCTGGTTGCTGTGATTGAAAACCTTTTGGCAAACATTGACGCTAATCAATGCTCAGGAGAAAATTGACGTTCCTGTTCACCCGCAGAAAGCACCATGTGGTGTTATGTGCGCGTGCCACTAATCAAGTGAGTACGTGGCGCGGAAATGTGCGGGGACGCCCAATTCTTTTTGAAGATAGTAAGAACGACGTAAGAAAATGAAAGACATCGTGGATACCTATGATTTGATTCCGTCAACGGGTTTCTATATAATTTTTACCAAGTAATTGCTCCAAGTAACGCAAATATGTTTTTAATTGATATAGAAAGTGCTTTCAGTCTAACGAAAAGGAACCGGCAAAATAATTTTTTGCTCAAAATTTTGAAGACTAAAAAATATTCATTATTACTGAAGGTTTCCCGTTTTTAATAGCCATTTTTCATAAGTTAGAAAATGAGTTTTAAAGAAATATACAGACTTAAATTCTTGCAGTTCTAGGATGTTTTTAATATATGAATTACGGTTTTAGTCAAATTATTTTACTGCCCATTTTTAAAAAACTGTCAACAAATTAAGTTCAAAAAAAGAAAACGTTTCTTAATGGCGTATCATTAACCTTCATCATTTTAAATTTTTTCGAAAAAGAATTTCATCAAAATTTAACGTAGGCAATTTTAAAACCATACTAATGGTTAAAAGGTTTTCCACGGCTGAAGGGAGTGGTTGTCCGCAAAATAGAATTTCTCGTCAAAACATTCTCTTCAGGGTAATGGTAGTTCATAATTTGACATATTCTCCGATGAAAATTAGCCCGAACAAAGGCTTGAGAATAATTTCAGATACTGCCAGTTGATAGAACTAAGCCTTCAACTTGCGAAAATAAATTGTGCAAAACTTTTTTGTAACCAAAACATCCCTTCGACACATAAGCCGATACAAGAAGATACAGTAATGTATAAACAAAACAAAAAACGCTATAATCCTCCCAGGTTTATTTCGAAATAAAAACCTTAATTTCAATTAAGAGCTGTAAATTAGTATGCAAAACTTCGGTAAGGAGCGTGCTATATAAATTAGTGTATATTTATGAATAAATTTAAAAAAATGTTTAGCAAAAATTTTTTTGTCGTTCCTATTTATTTCAGTCAAATAATTAGTGAGTTTTATAATATCGCCAAAATATATATAATGACCTAATCACCTTCATTGTTAATATTCGGTCGTTAAATTATTTTCAACGTTGGCCGAAAGTCACTTGTAACAACTTAAAAGTCTTACCTCAGCAAAACAGCAATCTGAATCAAACTCGACGACATTTTTTGATAAAAAACCAGTCGTTGCTAGCAATTCGAATAAGACATTTGCATCACATTTCCAGCAATAATTTCCTTGAATCACGGGTTGAATAACTGATTCGAAGAATTATCGATGACTGTAGCAGCTGAAAAATATCGAGATATTTCCGGATCAATTATCCGCTGAAAACAACCTGGGTAAATTGGTGATACCCTAACAAAATAAAACTTTAAGAAAACGATTGAATTTATTTTCTAGCCTAGTTTATTTTTATCTAAATCCGTTTTGGTCCTCGACACCACTGGAAACTCAATGGCTATTTTTCCGTCAGGTGCAAGATATGGAGTTTAAGCACGGGTGAGTCAAACAAGCCCGCCTTTCGGGCCAATCAGGAACGCTTAATTTCTCGGTCTAGTACAGTCCCTCACTGGTTTTTCGCTCTCAACAGGATATGCCCTTTCACACTTTTTTGAATACCCCGGGCCCTGATTAGGAACGTAGTGTGTTTTAAGAGTAGGGCCGGGAATATTCACAAAAGTGTGAAAGCAGGGAATATGCAGAATTCAGCATACAAAAATACATCAAAAATTTAAGTCCGAAATTAACGATTCTGATTTTGGGTTTCAATTGAAACCAATCCGAAATCGAGCTAGGAAAATTTTTAATTTTACATCGATAGCTTATGACTATTTGCACCGGCAAATTGAAGACTTTCAAATCAGTGGTTTAGTAATACCGGTTCATATCCAACAGGTTAATTTCTTACCGGTTTATAATATTTTTATCAACTCTGCTATTCCTCATCAGTTCTTTTTTTATGATTGGATGATTTTGATCTGGTTCAGGAATTTCTCCTCTTGTTTTTAAAACCGTTTGTTCATGATTTTCTTGGTCAGTTTGGTAGATTCTGACGAATTCTTGACGTCTTCCGGTTTAGTTTTCCGGTTGGTTCATTATTCAACGCGTCGACCAGACTCAGTGCGAAACGCTTCTGAGTTAAAAACACCGTTTTCACCAATCCATAATTGAAATATTTTAGCGCTGGAGGGTCTATTGAGGATCTTGCATTTATCCGATCGTTACTTGGTCATCTAGGTACCCATAATCAATAGGGATCCGAATAATGCAAAGGCTCTTATTGCAAAAATTATCGATTGTAAAATCGGGAGCCTCGTAAAAAAAAACCTCCCTGTGAATTGAACAGTTGGCCCTCTAGTAAAAACAAATGGTAAAAGTTTTCATTCAGAAAAAATTTTCAAATTTACTTTTAGTAAAATTGATGGACAGACGAGAGATAACAGGATTTGAGGGGCTTATTCACCAAAGATGTTAGGGTAAATAATTAAAAACTGGCGGACCAGTAAAAATGTTGGACCTTGACAAATTGACCAAAGTATAAATGGTAAGAGGATAACCAAAGATCGGGTTTTGATCTTAAGAATTGCTTTTATTCCACAGAGAATCAATTTTAATAATATATATATACAACGGTTTAGGTTTGAATCTGGGCGTAAGATTACATTAATGGTGTTGAAATTTTCAAATTTTTATAAACCACCTGAGTTTTTTTTAATTCGGCAATTTTTTTTCACAAAATTTTCATCAGAATTTTTCAACAGATTTTTTATCAAATTTTTTTCAACGAATTTTTTCACGAAATTTTCACCAGATTTTTTACCAAAATTGTTTTCAAAAAAACTCAGGCGTGGAGTTTTCGCAATCCAGTTAATTCGGACATTGGGTCTACTAATATGCCGCAGACAGTTTTGTTATGTGTATGATAATTGGAGAAACCCGTTGCGAGAGAATTGGTTTGTCCGAACTGATCCTTGAAAAGTTGATGTCAAATTGAAATTTTTTTATAATAAAAAACAGGAAGAAGGTACTGAATTTATGGTGAATGAATAATATCTCACGGCCGAACATATATTCCAGGCGCTAGAAGAACTAAGTAAGCAAAATTTTGGCATTTTCCAGCGATTTAAACATTTCCAAGGAACAAAAAAAGAATAAAACTTGATGACAATGACATACATAATAAATATATTTTCGGAATGCACCAAATAATAAAGTCAGTTGAAACTGATGAATTTTCCGGGATCCTGATTGGTTTAATTTGAAACGCAATCAAGAATTCAGCTTTGGTAATTTTTTTATTCAAAATAGAAGCTCATTTTGTCAAATCCATGTAAAATTCTACGTAAATATCAGTTTTTTGAAAAATGTCTTGATCTCAAATTTTGGCTCGACTTGCGGACACCCTAAGAGGTACGAAATAAGCTATCCAAAAACTATCTCTATAAAGTTCCAAATTTCTTGACCAAGAAAACTATTGCAGATTATTTTCGAACGCAAGTAAGGACATTATGAAATAACCTATTATTGAATCAGGAATAATTCTCAAACATTTGCATGAATTCATGAGTTTCTCATTATATCCACCATTCACACTATTTGGGAATATCCCGGCCCTAACTACTAAAAAGCAACTTTGTTTATATACAGGGCCGGGATATTCGGCTAGTGTGAAAAGGGGGATATGGAGTCATATCATATGAGGCAATTCACGAATTTTTCAAAAAAAAGATCTCGATCGAAAATTTTTGTTGAACTTTGGAATTTTCTTCGTGCAATTCGATTTAACAGTGGAATTGCATCGGAAGTCGAATCCAAAAATTTCTGAATTCAACACAGATTTTTTTGGAAAAATTTTGTTCGTAATCTTGCAAATTATTTGAAATACTTGGCTCCGAGTACTCACAAAAACGTATTTTCAAATCCATGTAGATTGAAAATAAGGGGCTTTATACGGTGACGATGAAGCTGTTTCGTTCGTAAAGTTAATCAGAATTTTCGGTGCGACCTAAAAAAATAATCAAGATTCGTAGTGAGACTAGTAAGAGTTCAGTAAAATGTTAATATGTTTTTTCTTAAAAATTATGACCTCATAACTTTCCAAGACAACTTATTTCAATAATTTGAGATCTTTTTAACAAATAGTTTCAAGTCAGAGAAAGAAAGGGAAAGGGGGGAGAGTGATCGAGAGAGGAAAGCTATCCACTCTCCTAGGAAAGTTGACTCTTCTCTATTCTTTTCACGAACAAAGGAAGTTTTCTGAGATGAGGAGGGAAAAGGGTGAAAGAAGGTACAACGGGTAAAAATGTCAAATGAAAAAAAATGCCAAATTATTCTGGCAATTTTTCAAAACGCTTTCATTGCCTGAATGATTCTTATCAGATGATATCATGTTTTTTTAGAAAAATACGGTTATTTGTGAATAATTTTGGTGTTAATTTCACCGTTTTACATTTTTTTTTAATTTTAACCCTTGACCCTGTTAAGCCCAAGGAAGAGCTTGTCACTTGATATTATCAATAACCTTAAAGGAAACATCAGGTTTTGTTCAAAAAACGTGCACCATTTCCTTTTCAGCAAAACGTAAACATTGCTGGAAATTAATGACTAATTAGGCAGATACGTTTGACTGTAGTGTGTTAAGAAGGTTAGTAAAATTCAACGTTTTTTTGTTCCTCTCAATCGGTCTAAGTTCGGTGCATTAGAGGCTTAAAAGTTAAGCTGGTTGGTCCTAGAGTTTAATTTTGGTACAAACGTTATTCCAATTTAGATTTAACTGGAATTTTCAAAGCGTGACAAATTCTGTGCCGTAGAAACCCAGGAAAAAAAGGATTTTGGAAAATTTTTGCCAAGAGATTAAATGGTTGAAACACAGAGGAGACAATTTGACGGTTAATTAGCAGCTAGGGGTATGTTTAGGTATATAAATTGGGGTGGAATGTGAGGAGGTTACAACTGAAAATCACTAAGTTTTATGAGAGTTTCATTCATTTCCAATGCGTATCTTCATTTTGGCGTTGTGTTGGGTGAAAGCCATTGAGCTGGAAAAATCAACAAGCACAATTAGTCGAAGACTTGAATCTTGAAGGTAAATTCAGATAAAATTTATTATGAAAAAAGGTTTTTGAAAAAAGTTACTTAAATTAAACTTATTTGCGACTTTGTAGGGGAAAATTTGTAGTTAAAAATATTTCAAATTTGTTTTTTAATTTTCAATGAAAATGGTAGATGATATTTTCAAGTTTATTTTTATAAATATAATTTTAAAAATCTTTTAAAAGAACAATCGAAAAAAGATCAATATCAATATGATATTCTGAAATAAAAAACATGACAGACAGGAAATTGAACCCTGCTCTGTAATGTGTAATTTTCGTAAAAAGTTGAAATGCTGACAAAAATTGTTTTATTTACCAAAAGTTCCGAGCTATTTTACTTGATTGATGACAAATGTCATTGACATTCTGACATCAAAACAATAAAATGTTGTTTATAAAATCAAATCTCTTAACCATAACAAATCATTTTTCATTACATTTGAAAAAATTTAATTCTTAATTTAATTTCATCCCAAAATTCACCTTTGGGAATTTTTTTTTTTTATATTTTTTAAAAGCTGAGTTCAGTTTCCTTAATTTTTTGAATTAAAAGAGATGAGAAAATTGAGTTTCGGCGAAACTTTTAGATGATTCCAAAACATTTTATAATACAATTAGGCTTAGATCCGGACTCGAATCACCCTCAAGTTTCGAACAAAACTCTTTTGTATCGAGCTACTTGAAACTTAATGGTACACTAAAAATAACAAAATAAATTTATATCGCGCCAATTTCTATATTTTTATGGTTTGTAAATTTACACATTTTATAAATCAGTACTAAAATAATAAATAATAAATAAAAATTTTGAAATTATTTTTCGAATTTTATTTTTGGACTTTTTGTAAAATTTTAATTTCAAAAATATTGAAACACATTTTTTTAATTTTTTGGGTTCATTATTGTCTGTGCTTTAACCAACTCATTAGAATTTAATCCTCAACTTTATCACCAATATGATAAATTTCACCGGACGAAAGATTTTGTTATCAACTAATGAACAAGCATCCTCAAAGAGTACTACGAATGTGCTTCAATCGGTAGCGCTTCAAATCCTCGAGGATCTGGTCGAGTCCGAGCTTCTCTGGTTCCATCGGTAAAGAGAGAACTTCAAGCCAGGATAAGGAATTTATTCAACGATTTAATTCAGTTGAATATAGTATTTTGGTTTTTGCGAAAGACTAAAGATTTTGGAAGAATATGTTGCTTTTATGGATGTGTGGTGCTTGCCGAAATGGAGCTGCAGATTTTTGGGTGTTGGTACAGGACCACTATTGGATGATATTGGACAGGTAAAAATAACAGATTTTGATTTTTTCATAATTATTAAAACTTTGTGCTCCATAACAGCTCTGAAATAGTCAAATGCAAGGTTTTTCTGATTAATTTTTTTGACAATGCTTCCTGAATTTTTTGATGAGCCAAATATTTCGAACCAAAGTTTTAGGGCTACAAATAAATGTAAATGAGTATCGAAGAGACGCCAGGAAATGTAGAAGACCATTTTATCTCCTCGTATATATTTAGTAAGTAGCTAGTGAATACACAAAATGACTCAGTATAAAAAATAATCCGATGGGGCGAAATTCAAAATAAAACAAAAAAATAAGAATTTAACACTAATGAATATAAATCTGGCCGTGAAAAAAAGTTACGGATAAAATGTTTGAATTAATTCGATAAATTCTTAAAGATAACGAAAAATTTGAATTTTTCCGATAACTCTTTAAATTTGAAAAAAAACTACCTTATAATTGTAGGAAATATTTAAATTCTAAAATCACGTAATATAATATAATAATATAAAAGTAAGAAGAATAGCCACTTGCTGTCTTTAATATAAAAATATACTTTTATAAATGTAATTTTTTCATGTAAATTACACATGTCCATGCAAAGTTATATATTTTTTAAAGATCGTGTCGGGAATTCGCTACTTGCCTACAATTGTTTGTATAATCAAGAAATTGGTGCTGGATGTACGGAAAAGGGAACTGGTCGAGTGATCAAGGGCCGACAAGATACTGTTTCCTGGACAAAATACCTCATGTGCAGTTAGTAACTATATTTCAACCAGATTTTCAATGCGTATTTAATGGTCGGCTGTTTTTTGATATATTATTTCTATAATAATCATTTCATTGAAATTTTCAAAATAAGTTCAAAAAATGAAATTTTTTTTTATATTATCCTTGTAATGTTTAACAAAATTCGTTCAAAACCAACAAAAGATAAAAAGGCAAATTACAGCTGATTTGAAAAAAACTATTTTTAAATGAAAAACCCTGATATTTTTCCTGTCCGAAAAACTGGAAATTAAAGTGATTAAAGTACGTGATGTATTTTTAGCGGCATTATCGTAAATAATGGCCAAATTAATTTTATTGCATTTTTTG
>SCLH01000002.1:16889-33417 GCA_004367855.1 Oikopleura vanhoeffeni
AAAAACCGTAATATTGCTTTTGGGGGGAAAAATAATTTTTTATTTAAAATTCTGATTTTTCTACGAAACTTTGACTTATTATTAGTAACTTCCTACTGTATGGATTAAATCGAAGCGGACAACCTTTGACCGAAGGTCAGTTACTTTCATTGTTCCGACAAAAAGTGTGACTTGTGAAGACAACTGTTGACCGTGTATCTGTGATATTGCTGTACCTTGCATTTCTCACTATATTTTCTAAAACTTAAGAATTGAAATTCTAGAATATAAAAATGTCGGATGCAAAAATATTCATCCTTTCAACTTCCTTATGCAGAAAAAATGAAATTCAACTGCTTTAAGAGTAGGTGTCGCTGAATTTGAGCCCCTCTATTCAAGGTTATTTACACTCGCCACTAGCAAAAAGGTGACATTCCAAAAACATTTGTAAATCTAACAAAATCAACCTTCGCCGGGTAATTTTGGAAAATTCACAAAATCTGATAAATCCCACCTACGGCGACACCTACGCTTTTTAAAAGCTCTTTAAAAAGACCCGCCAGTTCGTACCTTCTCCTTCATTTTTTACTCATTTTATTATTTATTTTGTCAGGTCGGAGAGCCCTTACAATAATGCAAGCGGTTTTGTTTTAAATTTTGCTATTCAGCGGACACAAACACGCGTAAAAACCAAAAATTAAAACTTTTTCAAAGGGTCAGTTTGGGAGGCCTCAGGGCAAAGCTATCTCCTCCACCAGTTGAGAGATACATTTCGACTTCATACTGCATCCGGAAAGACAAAGACTTTTTTGACAAGGAACTAGAGAGTTTTTTTTAAATTATGATTCGGCCTCTCTTGGGGGCCATGTCACTTTCATTTTGAGCCTAAATTTTTGACAAAATTTAGAACCAAAAAAAATGCTTCAAAATATTTTTTCCGTTAAATCAAACGCTTTAAGAATGTTGAGGCGTTTTTCCCACTCGAAGCGATTCAGAAGAAAAACAAATAAGCGCACGCTTCACTTTAAAAATAAAATAAATCAATATTGTTAGTTATTTCGTTTTTGTCCGCCGAAAGCAAAAATTTTGAAACAAAACGGCATTTTGCATTATTTGTTAGGCTTTCCCCGGAGACTTCACACAAAAAAATAATAAAAAATTATGAAAATTGAAGGAGAGTACAAAACTGCGTGTCTTTTTAAAGAAGCTTTTAAAAGCGTATAAGGTGTCGGACGTACGGTGGGATTGTATCAGTTAATGTGAATTTTAAATTACCGCGAGGTTGGTTCTGTGTTACTAATGGTTTTTGGCATATACCTTTGCTAGGGCGGGGAATTGACCTTGGAGAGGCTCAATCAGCGGACACATTCCCTTTAAGGGAGTGGTCATGTCTGATTTAATATGGCCTTGAGGCATAAAATGCTTCGAAATTGATTAGGGGGTAATTGAGTGTACTAAGAACCCAAAAATCATCAAATAAAATTCGAAATTTTCGCCATTTTTTCCTTTTTTTTTCTAAGTATTTTTTAAAAGATGAAGTTAAAAATAACGTTTTGCTCGGAATATTGACACCAAACTTCAAAATATCGGATCTTGTAGTTGGCCGATTTTCTCATCAGCTGTTTTCACTGTTTTTTTATGAGCTCTCTTTTCTAAATAATCGAATGGCACTTTTTTTAAGGCTCTGTTAACAACCATCCAAAGTAGAGTCACAATGTGACTTTCGGTACTTTGGGCGAAAACTTTATTTATTATGCTGACGAAGGTAAAGTTCTTCCTAAGAATAAGGGATGTCATAAAGATGATTGCTGATTGTAAATTACGCAATTTCAGAATTTCTAGCTAAAATCCTGAATAGTGGCCGTATCGCCGAAGGAACCTTAATTTTGTCAAAATTACATGGGTGTTTGTGGTTTTACATGTCATGAATGACTTGAAATTTCAAAAATTGAAATTAACAAAAACTTCTTTTGGAACGTATTTTAAAACTGAATATAAATAAAATAAAAAACTTTTAACTTATTAATTTTTTTGACCCGCTTACGCGGTTTTTGATCATTCACCGAAAACTTTATTTCTGTCCTCAAATTGCCGAAACTGCTTATTAAAGCCGGGAAGTGTCAAAATATCGCGAAAATTTGAAACAAATATCTTTTGGTGATATTGGGATTACTGTATTAAATATTAATTAAGAAAAAGTTTTTTGCTTGGTCGGATTAAATTCGAAAATCTAGCCGTACAATTCATGATAATTTGTTCAATAACTAAACCTGAAGTCGAAAATTAGGTGGTCGGTGCATTTTGACAGATTTTGCACTTTCATTTTTTTTTGTTTGTACAGGAAACTTGGCACTTCAAAAATTTTCGATAGAAAACTTCTATTGAAACACAGTTGCTACTTTTCAGCTACCCCCCCCCCCCCTACTTTGTTTAATCTGAATTTCGATTATATGATTTGTTTTACTTTATAAATCGTCTTTTGAAAAAACACTCAAAAAACGCGCGTTTGCTATCGAAGGTGTCCAAAATTACAGCAAAATTTTAATTATTTTTATTAATTAGAGAGCTCTAAAAAAAAGGTCCAGTCGACCATTGAAATATTTTGTTCATTTGAATGTCTACGATTTTTAAGTCAAAAATCGAAAATTAAAATTTTTGAAAAAAAGACGAAAAAAACCAAATTTTAGCACGTTCGAAAAAAAGAGTTCTTAAAAGGTCGAAGATTGAAGTGCTTCAAATTTTGAAATTTCAAATCTGTACTCATGACTCTATGAGTATTGTGTCAAATATAAAGAACTCCGCTATTATTCCGACCGAATTACAGCGAACCTGAAAAATTTTGGCCACCCTAGACTCGTCATTTACAAAGTTAGCTTCTTTCCTCTTTCAATTATATTCGACTCGAAAATTATCTAGAGGGCCGCACGCCAGGCTGAAATGATTCATCCAGGCCAAAACTTTAACTCGAGAGTAACTTTCTACGAAATCGAACCTTCGCTGTGATTGACAACTGGATGCGTCAGTAACGCACACCTGAACCACGCCAGTACTTCTCTCTTCACACCGTAACCTAATTAAGGGAGTCACCTCGGAGGCTGTTTTCGCGAGATCCATACATGGTAGAAACTTAATGTGGTTTATTGCATCGAAATTTTGTCATCCGTTTGCTCCAAATTAAATAATTTTTTTACATTAATATTTCTTGCATACCAAAAAAGAGAAAACTCGCTGGGATTGCGATTCCCAAGTGCTGGACACACATTGAAAAACGTTTTTAAGATGGAGTTCCGTTCGATAAAGGATACTTCTGAATAGGGTTAATCGTAATTTCGCAAAACAACATCATATTGACATTGACGTTGATCCATTATCGGGCCTCCAAAAATAATTGTTTGAAGCTTTTGAAAAAATAGTTATATATTTTCGCTAACGTTTACTTTGGATAAAAAATATGATTTTCAAAGTCAGGTGGCCAGATTTAAAGCCACCGACTGCAGTACGTCACTGTTTCGGAAACTTCTGAAGTATGTGGTTTTAAGGGGCTACTGGTTGCTGGTTTTATGAGGCCTATGGGGTTTTGAAAATGGATCCAAAGTGATTAAAGGCTTATAACAAGTGTTCTTACTAATCAACATTATCCACAATTTTCGAAATTTTGCGTTTTTTTAGAATAATGTTTTCTCTTATTAACAACTGAAAATTGAAAAATTTGACCTTCACGTATGCCAACTTCTGAGCAGTGTTTTTTGCTTCCTCCTTAAAGATACAAATTAATATCTTAATTTTTTTATTACTGAAGTAAATAAATTAATTAATTCTTTATTAATGGAAAGTAATACTTTTAAAGTATATTAAATATAATTTGATTTCTTTAATTAATTAAAGAATATAATATATTTTTTTATTAATGAAAGTATAAAAATAATTTTATTCTTTATTAATGACTGTATTCAAATTTAATAAATGACATTCGAATTCTTAAACATATTTTGATATTTGAATATTGAATTTAAAATTAAAACAAAATTGCTCTAATTCTCGTACCGAAAAGTTTAAATATAATTTTGGTACAAAGATAGAGAATTGTACAAGACTGAATTTTTTGGTGATTTTAAAAACATCGTGTGTATTTTACGTGCAAAACAGGCAACCGTGAACGAAAGCCTAGTGCCAATCGGTTATACACTTTGAGTTCACGGTCGACGTTAAAATTTCTTATCAATTATGAGAATCTGATATAGATAAATCTCGATCTCAAATTAAATTAAATCTGACTGATAACACGAAAAAGGTTTCTGTTGGTTCACAATTAAGTAATTTGTATTTCAAATCTGAAACATGGCTTCCTTTATCCGCGTAAATGATCTGGATTGAGCAGTTTAAAAGTTGACTTTAATTGCCAATTACAAAATAGCTGTTCTGAAATTCCTTTTGTGTGGAATCGGCGAAAGTTTTTCTGACGTTTAACTCAGATTTTTAATTAATTCTGATTAAATTCAAAAGTTCATTAATATAAATAATTTCAATTGCATAATAAATGGCAATATTTAGAATGATTAAAATGAACTTTAGATCATTCCGTTGAAATATTCACAGCTGAGTTGGGGTATTCGCATATTCATTATCCACTATGCGTCATAGCACTATGGACATAGTATGGGTCATAGTCTATTGGATATGCTTAGGCGGATGCGGAGCGAACTTTATTTCAGCTGGCTGTATGAAAAATAATTTATCAGATAATATTTCATTTATAGCGAATGCTTCGGAATTAATAGCTGCGTATGATAAATTCAGTTGAACGTCGTTTAACTTTGTTTCTCCAGTCACTAGGGCCCAGTGACAGAGCAGAAAACAATTTGACGAGTCCAAACAAAAGAGAGTCCAACTAAGCTGTAGTTTTAATTTAGGAATTTTTCTCCAATTACTCCTGAATTAATTCTATTTTTTTGAAATGTAGGGAATAATTTAAATTTCAAATGGAAACTTTTATTTGTTAATATTCGGATCAAAGATCAGGACACTTAAAAAAACAAGATGAACGAAATTGAAAAGTTTTAAAATTACCATAATATCCCCTTGGGAAGTAGATTGTTAAATTCTGGTTTGGTCGAGTACATTATGTACGTAAGTAGCTCACCAAATGTTACTAGATTAAACCAGAATTTTAACATTCTACTTCCTTAGGGGATATACGGATAAATACTTATTCTGATGAAAATAAAACAAAACTTTGGTTTTTGGAGATTCTAGAAATATTTTTATGTTTTTTAGAAATAAAAAGGCATTTCAAAATTTCCACAGATTTTCCAAAGTGTTTTTTAGTAGTCTGAATTGCGTGAAACAAGCAATTTAGGTTCTGAAGCAGTCGTAGCTATCCGATAAAATCAGGAGATCAAGATATTTATATCAACTGAAGGTATTTAATGAAGGACTTTGGAAGAATATATCCAAAAAATGTCACTTCCAGGTTGTTATTAAAAATAGCTGCAAGTTTAACCAAAGGCCCCGGAGGCATCTTTTGGAATTTTCAACTGGAGTTTTCCCAAAGTAACTCATTTTCTTTTTTCCCTTCGAGCTCCTGGGTGATAATGTGCAGCAAAATGTCAAATATTTGAAAAATATATCATATATTATATATGTCAACAATATTGGCGAAATTTTGGTCAATTTTTATGCTACCTCTAGGTTTAGTTTCAAACTTGTCTTCGAATTTTGCGATGATCACGTAAACAAAACATGTCACCTTCTCAGAAGACATCTTTTAAAATTTATACTCCCGAATCGTAGTCTCCGATTCTTGCCAAATTCAATTTTTTAATTGTCAGCGTGTCCAACCTGTTTTAAAAACATAATTTGTTAAAAAGAAGGACTAACCGCAAATTGAAAATAGCGTTCAAAAAATTCCAGAATCGCAAATATCTGAATATATAAACTTTACATTATTATTAAATCAACTCAATACTAGCAGCCATAACGTAAAGATATCATGTTTTATAAGCTTACTTTTAATAACAAGAGCGGTTCAAGCCTTTTAATTGATTGTAGTAGTCTTGACCGTTATGTCTAATTGAAAGTATCTCCGGAGAATATACCAATCAGTCGTCGAATGATTAGAAACTAAAATTCAATAAATATGAGAAACTTAGATTATCATTTTTTCAGCTATTGCTAGCCTCTAGGTGGTAATTCTAGGTGTTTATTTATTGAAAAACACATCATATTTTATTGTACAAAAGATCTTAATTGAACATAACTAGCACATAAATATCGAAAAAAAAAAACTGCATTTTGCCTGGGGAATCATATCAGAAGGAAATTTGAGGGGTCTTTAAATATTGCAATTAAATAATTGGCATTTATCTGATTTTAAACAGCCTTATTAATTCTTTTAATGGACATGATTACAAACAATTCGGTTAAGGGGTACTCATCGGTTTCTGACTTTTTAGGATCGGAGCTCAGAAACAAAACAGGAACAAGTTATTAGAATTCTGAAAAAGCCTAAAAAGAAGATCTATCCTTTTGCTTCCGACCAAAGTAAAACAGAGTTTTTGAGCACCACAGCACCAAATGGGAGGAGAGTTCTAGAACAACTGATTGGACTTCAATGTCCTTTTATCTCGGAAACGGCTTAATGGAAATTGATTACACTTTGTAAGAATAACAATTCACTACTACCACAACGTTGACAGTTATCGGAAATATTTTGCGAAAATTTCGATCGGACTTGTTCTAGATTAATGAAAAACTTAATTTCATGTATTTTAGAATTTGTAGCTCAGTTTTCTCCAAAAACGATTCGTACAATTTTTTTAAAATTTGTTATTTATTAGGAGAAACATGTTTCTCATTTCTAGTGCACAACTTTTTTTTAAACATCGCTCCCTATTTATAGGAAATGGCAGATAATTCAGCCGGAAGTCAATTTTCATGTTTCTAGAAAAAAAATGTCATCGTATTGAGCTTGTTAAGTACCATCAATTAAAAGCGCATAGTCATTACTGAAACAAAAATCTGCTTACGTCAGGTACATTTTGATCCCTTTTCTAGAATCAAGAAAATGTAAAAAAATTCCAAACTGAAACGAAATTTTCTCGAAAACGATCGGTACATTTTTTAAATTTTATATAATACGTCGCAAACATGTCTCTCAATTTCTAGTGGGAAAAACTTTTTTTTAAACATCGCTCCTATTAATAGATAAATTTAGCATTATTGGTTTCAGCCGGAGTCAATTTTTGGTTTCTAAAATTTATTTTATCGGATTGTACGAAAGTACGCCTCAAATTGAAGCTTACTGCAAACCTGAAGTAAAAGGTGCTACTCACTTTTACTTATTTTAGAATTTTTCGATTAAATAGGTTTATTTGTATTTTTTCTCAAAAAAAAATACTTAGAAAAAATCTGAAAAAAACTCGAAAATTTGATGTGAAAAATCTCGAAATTTCTTTGTTTATGATAAGGAGCAGGAAAAATGCATTTTGTTGCCTTCTTGAGGCTATTTGGTGCAAGTTATTACTGTCCCTAACCTGAATTAAAAAAACCGTTGAGTACCCCCTTAAGGCGGGTAGCATCGACTCGACCAGACTTGAGTCAATTTAATTAAGAAATTAATAGTGATCAATTTTCACCGAGATTCAGACCAAAATAAAATTTGTGGGAACCTTTTTACTAAGTATTCTAAGAAAAATTTCCAAAAATATTCATTTCCGGACTTGCTAAAAACTGGGAAAACGGAAGAATGATTCTAGGTATGGTATCATTTCAGAATACAAAAAAATCAACCACAAGGAAAAAGTTACTCTTAATGAAAGCTATTTCACTATGATAGTTGTCCAGATTTTATTCAATATTCCATTTTTAGCTAATCAATATAATAAATGGCGCCGCATTAAATCAGCAATGAAAAGTGATTGCGAGAAATATGAAAAAAATTATTAGAATTATCTCGTTAAAAAGTTTGGTAAAATAACAGAGAAGGATTTATGAAAAAGAGAAAAGAAAATCGATTACCGTTCGTGAGGTATATATTTTTTTTTTTTGTAAAATGATCTACATTTTGACTATATTAAATACAGCAAGATAAATTTTCAAAAATATGTTTCGGCCCAAATTAAGATGAATTTATTAAAAATATTTCTTGGTTGGCATCGTTAGAAAATTTTTTTCCTGATCAATCATATTCGAGATAAAATTGATTTTTGGATACGTGGATATGACGGATCATACTTCAATGAAGAAAATTACAAGCAATAAGCGTTTTATGCATTCAAAGGTTATTTGATTATATTTTTCTAAAAATCAATCTCAATTTTTGACTTCTCAAAGGTTAACGGAACTACAAATTGTCAGTATATTTATATACAATTGGAAAAATATACTTTCCACTCAATTCTCACAAAAGATATTTGAGTTTTTAAAGGGGGCCTTACTTAACTTTCCATGCAAAACATTGTTATCTGCAACATCCACTGGTTAACCATCGTCAACCAAACTATGTTTTCTGATTCTAGCTAACAGTCCTAATCCTTTGAAATGCGCCCCCTTGAAATGCACATAATCCCCTATAACCCCTTGAAATGCCTGTTTTTTTTCTGGAAAAAGCTTTATATTAGCAGGTTTAGTTCAAATTTTTTGAGCTTAAACCAAATACAAAGGACTATTTAATACTTTGAGCTAAGGACTTATTGACTTATTGTCTCAAAAAAATTGTTATAGTGCTTAAAGCACCTGCACCAAACTGTTTTTTTTCTTATTTTTTCAAGGAAAGTTTATAAGCTATGTGATATACATACAAACTTATTTGAATTTCAGATATAGCAATATTCAGACAATTGGTCAGCCTTGCCATTGATATTTTTTTCAATTTGGACGAGAGGGCACGCCTGAGAGTTGATTTTGAAACAAAGCTCGAATTTGACGTTTGCCTTTTCGGATCGTAAATTTTTCTGATATCATTTTTGAATCCGTGGTCGTTTCAGTTATAAATTCCATAAAAATTTGTATCTTTGTATATTGGTAAAGAAAACCACATTTCGAATAAAATTTTGATCGGAAATTTTATTTTAAAATTTTTAGAAGATAACTGAGTTTGATGATCTTACTTAACCATTGAGGCTTTCAAAAATTGAAAACTGTCCGCCATTATCGTCCTTATCGACGAGTCATTTTCTTACTCTTTTTATTTCAAAAAAAATTTAATTCATCTTTTTTGGAAGCCTGCCATTAAGGGGGTAGCAGCGATGTGGAAGATTGGCGTCAATTAAACTTACGAAAATTATTAGTTGGTTTATTTTTTTGTGCTTATTATCGTTAGCTGAACTATTATTAATGTGTATCAGCTCATTGAAATATTTTTTTTTATCTATTTAAGGAAAGATTTGAGTTCGAATTTATTGTTGAATTTCAGAAAATTTTCAAAAAAATTCAAAACATTATGAAAATTTTCACGATTTCTTTACACCAAATGTTTTTGTTTTTTAAAAATTGGGAATAAAATGGCCACTTTTACCTTTTTTTCATGCATGTTTACATATTTCTGACTGCTGTTTAAAAATCATTAAACGTGTTCATTTGTCCATTTTTTGTGCGAACTTTTTTTTAGAATATTATAAAATTTCGCAAATCAAGTCCAAAATTTTTAATTTATGCTTTTGTTATTATTTCTCGTTAAAAAATCAGCCGAATCAGTTGTGTTATTTCTGGTAGTCTATTGTATTTTGCGTATTTCACCGAATGGAAGGGTAATTCGAATATCGTTATCTGAATTCTCTGATAGAAAATTTACCACACTTGCCTTTTGACACCTCAGTTTGTAGCAGTTTAGGCAGCCCAATTTCATAAAAAAATTTATTAGTTTTCAAAAAATCATTGAAATTTCGAGAGATGTGTATAAGGCTACTTTTCATTTCCAAAATCAAGGAGTATATTTCTTTGAACATTTTAAGGGTATGCGATAGGGTATCCCATGCTATTTTGACAATATTCTCGATTAAATATTTAGCAACGAAAATAAGCCTTGAGGGAATATAATTTCAGATTGAACCAAATCATGTTTGTTAGAACTAGAGCCGTTAACAGTGCAGAAAAAAATTTGCCAAAAGCTTTTTGTATGCCCACTCGCTATACGCAAAGCACAAATAGCACGAACACAAGAGTCCGACCATAGAGCCAACATGGACAAAGAATGAATTCTCATACATCTATGAGGTTATATTTGAAATACAACTTGGAATTTTAACATATACACTGTATTAATATAAGTTATACGACAAAACTTTTTAGCGTGGTAAGCATGTTTAGTCGATAAGTGCTATAATTAATTAATCTCTCAAGAATACGATAAAAAACAACAGGTTACCATAAATAGTTAATTTTGAGACTTTTATCAATCGGATCGAAGTTTCATACTCACTCCTAGCGTTAAATTTCAAAATTTACTACGGAAATTTTTTGCAAAGCTACAGTCTAAAGCAACACACGAAACTTTCCCTGCGCTCCGGGCTGTTTTGTGTCAAATTTCGATCCCAAAACATATAAAATATTGATTTTTCAATGGTCAACGTGAAAAATTTACCGGTACAAAAAAATTGGACTCGATTTTTTCGAAAGTTAGGCTCTAAAAGGAACCGCTGGAGGAACACTGAAGATGAAAGTTGGTTACGTCAACCAATATTTCGAAAGTTTTAGTGGTCAAATTGACACAAACGTTATTTTTGAACATAATTTTTGAAGAAAGAATACTTTTGAAAAAAATGCGAAAAAAAACGCAAAAAATTTCGAAAATTTTTTTTGTTTTATTTGGGTTGTTTTGTGCTTTTTAAAAACATCAAACGACTGATTTGCGTGCATTTTTATGACATAATAAACTGTAGAAAATGTAGGAACCACGCATACCCTTAAACGCATTGAAGGTCAATTTTGTTTTCTAAAAAAGCTGTTTCTCTTTTTTTTCATGCGAAAAAAAACAACTTTCATTTATTAAAGGAAATTTTTCCTATGGATAATGATTCTCCCACGAATTAGCGCATAACACCGAAATGCCTGAAGTTTATAAATATGGCCTTCAAAAAAAAAAATTTCACATCGGGTCAAGTTGGAAATCGCGGAAAAGTTTAAATGAAATATGTTTTTATATTTTTACAGATTACTTATTATGTTCAGAAATTAAAAATATAAAAGTTTCAAGAATGAACCTTTTATTGAAGATAAAAAATTAAAAAAAATATTTTCAATTGTTTTTATCTTTCATAATCACTCCGAAAAATGTACCAATCTTCCACATCGCTGTTACCCCTTAAAGCCGCTTTAATATCATCAAATTACGGACTCTTGAACTTGAATCAAACTTGAGATTATCAATTATTTACCTTATAAATAACGTCCTTTAGCTTAATCAAATTGACTTAATTTGCTGAATTAAATCATTTTAAATCATTTGGATAGATAGCAATAAAAACCAATCAATTTCTGACTTGAAATCATTTTTTGGAAACCGGGGGGGGATATTTTCCCCCCACTAATTTAATTTTTTTATAAAATAAACAAGCAAGTCTCCCGATCTTTTTGATATTGATATCGTTTTCGATCCTCTGTTGTTTGTACATACTTCAGGTTTTTAATCCTGAGTTGATTTTCAATCGTCGCTTACAACTTTGATCGAAAAATATGTGGCATTTAAAAACAAAATAGCAAGAAAATAAGTCTATCTGATGTTTAAAAACTTTTGAATGCCAGTCAATAATTTACAACGGTATTGCTAAAAAATTTAATTTGAAATTCATTCGTTTAAGTTTTACGCACTTGTCTGCATACCGCCTATATGTTTTACGATTCACTGAAATATTTAATTCTGCACGAAAAATCAAACATTCAAAAATCTGCGGGATATACAATTAATTAATATTTTTTCGTTCATCACATGATGTATTCTTATAATCCATTTGAAGCAATCGATATTCAAGCTAAGAGACTTAGACATTCGACCATCAAGTTAGATCACAGCCGAACGAAATAACAAGACACAATTTTTTTTATTATGATTATTGCCAGGGTTTTGAAAAAAATGTAGTGAATATGGAAAATTTTAGTTTGAACATGATAGCTTGGCATAAATTTGAACATAAACCACTTATAAACAACTCAACATTTGCTCGCTGGGACGTAAAAAAACACTGGAGTTAATTTATTTTCCAAATAGGTTGTTTTGTATGTTGAATATTATAAAATACAACGTGAACCTCTTTTCAATCATAATAAAAGCTTAGCAAACGTTTTGCTGGAGTTCCCATGCAATTTGTGGGTGCTTACCCGAAGCTGCTACTGCAAAGTTGAAACCCTTAACATTCAAACATTCAAATTCATTGGGGTGAAAATTTCGAAAAAGGGATTCTGAGAAAGAAATCGCTTTTTGAGCTACCAAGCGGGTAACAATTGCGAAGAACAGAGAAGGCCCGATATTGTCGGAAAAAAATCTTAAATTTCCCGATTTAAGCTTAATTACATCCACTGGAGTTATCGCTATTTGCCGAATTTTTATAAGATTTATATAACAAGCATAAACAAGAAGACTTTTTTCCATGAGATGAGGAATAACATTCCTGAATATATTCAATGAACTACAGTTATTTCTCTAAATCTCTGAGTTAACTTTCTTCGACCTGCCTCCCTAACTCGAACAGACTAGAATAATGTTTAGGGGCCAAGTAGAAAGAGTGGTCAAAGATATATTTATATTTCAAGTACAATTAAATAATTGTGTAGGATGGATACGCATGCTGATTATGACGAGTGAACACCCTAGGTTTTTGTTAATAAATTTTGCATAATTTGGTAAAAACTCCATATAGGCCCTGATCTGTTTAATTGACTTCTGAGGCTTTGTGCAGCACCAGGGTCTCTTTAGCGCCCTTTACTTCGTCCCTTTAACTCCCTCCTAAAAGAGTGCGACGAAAAAATCTACTGCGATTGGCCCGCACCGTGTTATTACTTTAAAAATAATTAGCAACTTGATTATGTAAATTTTGTAAAATTATTAATGGACTATTTAGCTTTTCTTAAAAATTCAGATCTGGCGTATTATTGATGGAATATAGCAAAAAAAATACGGCTCTTTGATTGGTCGAAAAACTTGGCTCCATAAATCGGAAATGAATCCTGAGGTGTCTGCTACCTTTCTGAGGCACTTATATCATATAATCATATAAGTTATTATTATTATTATCATATTAAGTTATATGAAAATCGAAATACGGTTTTCATCATCAATCCCGAAGATATTTGACATACAAAATTCGTCGAAAACCCTCAAAAAATATAAACCCTCACGAACATAAAACCCAACAGAACGACGCTCGCCAAAGCTTCACCAATGGTAATCAAGGAATCTTTGAAAAATTTCTCTATTTCAGGTAAGATTTCCTGAATTTCTTGGAATTTTTTTCCAAATGCTGATTTTCAAGGGAAATATTGAGAGTTTGATTTTCTTGTAAGCAAAAAAAGTTTAATCAGTGAGGGCCTAATGACCAAAAAACATAAGTCCCGCATTTAAATTTCGTGGTTGATTTTTATGGTGAAACAGCTTGGGACTTATTTATTATGAGTCAGTAGAACTAAGTCCTCACCATACAAAAAAATGATTATTAAGCACTTTGAATTTCCAATATCACTTTTTTGACAAGTTGGTGTTTTAAGCCCGTTCTAAGTAAAAAGTCCACTCACTAACCAGAGAAGTCTGGTTATTCTCGCTTTCACTCTCGCCATAAAGCCTTTATTCTTCAACCACATCCTCCTGTCAGTGGGCTAGAATTATGATTATAACAAATAATAAAGATTTTTGTATATTGTGTGCTCTATGTATTCATACAAGGGATTTGGTAGTCATCTAGCAAGTGGTGGTCTAGGAATTATTGCAAAATACTTCTTAATTTTTTCTGGGTCTTCTTTTCTTACGAATCAAAATAACTGCATAAATGAATCACTTTTTTTTAATAATTTAAGCCAACACACTGTAATTAACCAAATTTTTGTCTTCTTTATTATTAACTATTTGAAAAGGTTTATTAAAAAAACATATAAAATTTCAAAAAGTCACTCAATATCACGTACTGAAACATTATTGAATTTTCAAGCAATTGTTATGTGACAACTAAATTGATGGAAATCAAGCGACCTCAAAGTGTTTGAGTAAGAGATCAATTTCGACATGAAGAGGAAATGAAGGAAATGTCCGGACTTCTTGTTTCTCCACTATCAAAAATTTAAACTACATTCAAAACTATTATTCCAATTGAATCACTCCTAATTTTACACAACAAAAATTATGGAATGTAACTTTTTCTCAACAGATGGTTTCTTGCCACTTTTTTCATTTTCTTTTAACATACCGGGAATGATAAGTTTTGAATTATATTGGAAAAAAAATTAAAAATTCATTTTTATACAATTATGTTAATTTCAGACTGATTTTTAATTTGCGAAAGCGCTCCAGCTTGAATATGTGATATATCAAATATTGAAATGTTCTATCTTCCAAAATAAAGAATCAAATTTTTCCACTCGTATTATTGCGAAAGTTCACACGTGAGATCCTGGGAAAAATAATTTAACATTATTTGGACATCAAAATTCCGAGATAAATCCAATTTTACAAAATATTGCAACTTTTTGAGGATTTTTGATTTCACCGTGTTGAATTTTTACAAAATGTTAATTAATCATTTTCAAATTGGCCTTTCATTCAAATTGGTTATTTTTTCAATTAAGGCATTATTCATGTTCCCCAAATTACAAGTTTGCTTCGAAAAATTTTATAATAACCTTAAAATGGTACTTTCTTGATTGCTCCAATTTAAAAAGAAACGATTGGAACTACCATTCAAAAATTTGTTGGCATTTTAAATAAATCCAAAAAATTAAAATTAATTCCACGACAAATGCTATTAAAAGCATAAAATTTACAATTAAAAACGTCGTTGTAGTTATCGGAGATAAGTTTTCATGCAGCATGTGAAATTTTAGGTTTTCAATTCAATCGTCAAACCGGATCCACTATTTAAAGAAAAAAGTCCTGAGATTGAACGTAAAATCGCCGAAAACACAAGCCCTAGAAAAAATCGTCGGAACTAACAAATTTTAACTGAATATTTGCGACTTTCTGCCGATGAAATTTAAATTTATGCGCTCCAATATTTTTTTGAATTTGGCTTGAAAAACCCATTAGCTGTTCTACTCAATGTGGAAGTTCAATGAGTAAATTTGAAAAATTCATCAGATATTCTTTTCTCAACGGAACTCCATCTCAAAACGTTTAATATCTCTATAGCGCGTGTTCGAATCCCACTGATGTTGTCTAAGTGGATTGCTTGATGATTACACACCGATCAAATTACGCGGTCCCCAATATCAGCATCCTTGCCGCTAATCTACAATGTCTAGAAAATCAGTATAGGACAACATCAGTGGGATTCGAAACCGCGCTGATAGAGATAGTAACGTTTTTGAGATGAGTTCCGTTGAGAAAAAGATATGAAGCAAATTTGATTTTCTCGGTATCATTTCTGTTTAAAATTTTCATATCCATCTGTACAGTACTTCTAAAAAACATTTTGCCTTAAATTGTCTATTTATTCCCTATAATAAAATGTTGTATGAACTTCTTAATATTGAACTTTCGCTTTATTGCCTCCGAACAAAATCAACCCCGCTTTTGACCCACGCTCGAGACAGAAAAATAACAACAATGAATCAAGTGTCCTACGAGTTTTGGTATTACCCCCCTTTGGAAATGACGTTCTCATTTTTAAAGGTTCTCATTTCATTACGCGTTTCACAATAAAGTCACCCCCTCACACCCAAAAAACCATTGAAAATCTCCCCTCACACCAAAAACGCCATTCGGGGACGCTATTTGGGCGATATTGCGGAGAATAATAAAGGCGATAGGAATATTCATTTATTTTTTTTATGAGCTGAAGGATCAAGGATAGGACTTAAATTGCAGGGCTAATAATTTTTTTTAAATTTTTTAAATTTTCTGTGGTACTCAGAAATAAATGCAAGACATAAAATAGGTGTTTTTAGTTTCAGTACTTCAATCGGAAAACCAATACCATTTTCTTACAAGTTCACTTATGTATTACAAAAAAAATTTAAATAGAACACTGCTATTGCAAATATTGGTCTTTAATTGAAAAATAGCTTATTCTAATCGCCTTAAAAACAAGTTTTCGTATTGCCTTTCGCGCCCAAAAATGGACGCAACAAAAATCAAAAGAACAATCTTAAATTAGAAATAGTTTCCGACTTGAACTTTGAACGCTTAATTCACGCTGAAATGGGGACATAAAAAGTAAAAATAGTTCAATTTTTCCAAAAATCTTAATTATCTTTGATCAATAAGCCATAAAAATAAAGTTACTAGTAAAGTTTTTTTTTCAAAAAACGATTTTTCCAGGGTGTATGCAAATTATGAAAATATCTTCACCTTGGATTTCTGAATATGTTCTCTGATAAAAATAGTCTCTATCTATTAGCCTACAACATTGAT
>SCLH01000002.1:33438-62477 GCA_004367855.1 Oikopleura vanhoeffeni
AAAATCTGTGAATAAAAATGAAAAAAATAGCCACTTAAACTTTTTCCATGCATGTTTACATTTTTCTGAATGCTGTTAAAAAATCATAACATGTTCATTTGTCCTTTTTTGTCGACTTTTTTTAAAAATATTATGAAAATTTTAAGCAAATCAAGTCCAAAATTTTTTTATTCATGCTTTTTAAAATTCTCCTTGAAAAATCATGCCGAATCAGTTGTGTTATTGTCTGGTATCTATTTGATTTCCGTATTTCAACCGATGGAAGGGTCAATCGAATATCATTTCTAAACGATAAATACTGATAAAATTTACAACACTTGCTTGTGACACCGGTTTGTGCCATTCGGCACGCAATTTATGAAAATTTTATTATTTTTCAAAAAATCTCTATAAAATTGCGGGTGTAATAAGCTACTTAACTTTTAAAAATCAGGACATTTTTCATATTTAAACTCAATTGAAGGTTCTTTCCAAAATCAAGGAGATTTTTTGACATTTTAAGGCGTATGTGGTTGCCTCATTTGACATATTCTCGATAAATATTAGCCCCGAACAAAAGCCTTGAGGATATAATTTCAGATTACCCAGTTTGTTAGAACTAGCCTTCAACTTGCGAAAAAAATTTGCCAAAACTTTTTTGTATGACCACACTCCTTCACACATAGCGCACAAGAGCCACCTAAGCCAAACGGGAATCTCCTCTGAGGTTATATTTTGAAATACCCTTAATTTTACATTACCTGATATTAATTAGTTATACCAAAACTTTTTGCTGGTAAGCTTTTGTCGTAAGTGCTATATTTATTCTCGAATACGTAAAAAACCGCGTTACATACATATATTGGACCTTTTTTCAATCGAAAGTCTATCTCCTCCTAGGTTAAATTTCAAAATGTACTCAAATTTTTTGCAAAGCTAGCATCTAAACAAACAGAACACTTTCCCTGGGGCGTTTTGTTCAAATTTCGACCAAAACAAAAAATATTGATTTTTCAAGGTCACGTGAAAAAATTTCCGAAAAAAAATTGGCTCGATTTTTTCGAAAGTAGGCTCAAAAGGAACGCCTGGAGAAACACTGAAGAGAAAGTTGGTTACGTCAACCAATATTTCGAAAGTTTTAGTGGTCAAATTGACACAAACGTTATTTTTGAACATAATTTTTGAAGAAAGAATACTTTTGAAAAAAATGCGAAAAAAAACGCAAAAAATTTCGAAAATTTTTTTTGTTTTATTTGGGTTGTTTTGTGCTTTTTAAAAACATCAAACGACTGATTTGCGTGCATTTTTATGACATAATAAACTGTAGAAAATGTAGGAACCACGCATACCCTTAAACGCATTGAAGGTCAATTTTGTTTTCTAAAAAAGCTGTTTCTCTTTTTTTTCATGCGAAAAAAAACAACTTTCATTTATTAAAGGAAATTTTTCCTATGGATAATGATTCTCCCACGAATTAGCGCATAACACCGAAATGCCTGAAGTTTATAAATATGGCCTTCAAAAAAAAAAATTTCACATCGGGTCAAGTTGGAAATCGCGGAAAAGTTTAAATGAAATATGTTTTTATATTTTTACAGATTACTTATTATGTTCAGAAATTAAAAATATAAAAGTTTCAAGAATGAACCTTTTATTGAAGATAAAAAATTAAAAAAAATATTTTCAATTGTTTTTATCTTTCATAATCACTCCGAAAAATGTACCAATCTTCCACATCGCTGTTACCCCTTAAAGCCGCTTTAATATCATCAAATTACGGACTCTTGAACTTGAATCAAACTTGAGATTATCAATTATTTACCTTATAAATAACGTCCTTTAGCTTAATCAAATTGACTTAATTTGCTGAATTAAATCATTTTAAATCATTTGGATAGATAGCAATAAAAACCAATCAATTTCTGACTTGAAATCATTTTTTGGAAACCGGGGGGGGATATTTTCCCCCCACTAATTTAATTTTTTTATAAAATAAACAAGCAAGTCTCCCGATCTTTTTGATATTGATATCGTTTTCGATCCTCTGTTGTTTGTACATACTTCAGGTTTTTAATCCTGAGTTGATTTTCAATCGTCGCTTACAACTTTGATCGAAAAATATGTGGCATTTAAAAACAAAATAGCAAGAAAATAAGTCTATCTGATGTTTAAAAACTTTTGAATGCCAGTCAATAATTTACAACGGTATTGCTAAAAAATTTAATTTGAAATTCATTCGTTTAAGTTTTACGCACTTGTCTGCATACCGCCTATATGTTTTACGATTCACTGAAATATTTAATTCTGCACGAAAAATCAAACATTCAAAAATCTGCGGGATATACAATTAATTAATATTTTTTCGTTCATCACATGATGTATTCTTATAATCCATTTGAAGCAATCGATATTCAAGCTAAGAGACTTAGACATTCGACCATCAAGTTAGATCACAGCCGAACGAAATAACAAGACACAATTTTTTTTATTATGATTATTGCCAGGGTTTTGAAAAAAATGTAGTGAATATGGAAAATTTTAGTTTGAACATGATAGCTTGGCATAAATTTGAACATAAACCACTTATAAACAACTCAACATTTGCTCGCTGGGACGTAAAAAAACACTGGAGTTAATTTATTTTCCAAATAGGTTGTTTTGTATGTTGAATATTATAAAATACAACGTGAACCTCTTTTCAATCATAATAAAAGCTTAGCAAACGTTTTGCTGGAGTTCCCATGCAATTTGTGGGTGCTTACCCGAAGCTGCTACTGCAAAGTTGAAACCCTTAACATTCAAACATTCAAATTCATTGGGGTGAAAATTTCGAAAAAGGGATTCTGAGAAAGAAATCGCTTTTTGAGCTACCAAGCGGGTAACAATTGCGAAGAACAGAGAAGGCCCGATATTGTCGGAAAAAAATCTTAAATTTCCCGATTTAAGCTTAATTACATCCACTGGAGTTATCGCTATTTGCCGAATTTTTATAAGATTTATATAACAAGCATAAACAAGAAGACTTTTTTCCATGAGATGAGGAATAACATTCCTGAATATATTCAATGAACTACAGTTATTTCTCTAAATCTCTGAGTTAACTTTCTTCGACCTGCCTCCCTAACTCGAACAGACTAGAATAATGTTTAGGGGCCAAGTAGAAAGAGTGGTCAAAGATATATTTATATTTCAAGTACAATTAAATAATTGTGTAGGATGGATACGCATGCTGATTATGACGAGTGAACACCCTAGGTTTTTGTTAATAAATTTTGCATAATTTGGTAAAAACTCCATATAGGCCCTGATCTGTTTAATTGACTTCTGAGGCTTTGTGCAGCACCAGGGTCTCTTTAGCGCCCTTTACTTCGTCCCTTTAACTCCCTCCTAAAAGAGTGCGACGAAAAAATCTACTGCGATTGGCCCGCACCGTGTTATTACTTTAAAAATAATTAGCAACTTGATTATGTAAATTTTGTAAAATTATTAATGGACTATTTAGCTTTTCTTAAAAATTCAGATCTGGCGTATTATTGATGGAATATAGCAAAAAAAATACGGCTCTTTGATTGGTCGAAAAACTTGGCTCCATAAATCGGAAATGAATCCTGAGGTGTCTGCTACCTTTCTGAGGCACTTATATCATATAATCATATAAGTTATTATTATTATTATCATATTAAGTTATATGAAAATCGAAATACGGTTTTCATCATCAATCCCGAAGATATTTGACATACAAAATTCGTCGAAAACCCTCAAAAAATATAAACCCTCACGAACATAAAACCCAACAGAACGACGCTCGCCAAAGCTTCACCAATGGTAATCAAGGAATCTTTGAAAAATTTCTCTATTTCAGGTAAGATTTCCTGAATTTCTTGGAATTTTTTTCCAAATGCTGATTTTCAAGGGAAATATTGAGAGTTTGATTTTCTTGTAAGCAAAAAAAGTTTAATCAGTGAGGGCCTAATGACCAAAAAACATAAGTCCCGCATTTAAATTTCGTGGTTGATTTTTATGGTGAAACAGCTTGGGACTTATTTATTATGAGTCAGTAGAACTAAGTCCTCACCATACAAAAAAATGATTATTAAGCACTTTGAATTTCCAATATCACTTTTTTGACAAGTTGGTGTTTTAAGCCCGTTCTAAGTAAAAAGTCCACTCACTAACCAGAGAAGTCTGGTTATTCTCGCTTTCACTCTCGCCATAAAGCCTTTATTCTTCAACCACATCCTCCTGTCAGTGGGCTAGAATTATGATTATAACAAATAATAAAGATTTTTGTATATTGTGTGCTCTATGTATTCATACAAGGGATTTGGTAGTCATCTAGCAAGTGGTGGTCTAGGAATTATTGCAAAATACTTCTTAATTTTTTCTGGGTCTTCTTTTCTTACGAATCAAAATAACTGCATAAATGAATCACTTTTTTTTAATAATTTAAGCCAACACACTGTAATTAACCAAATTTTTGTCTTCTTTATTATTAACTATTTGAAAAGGTTTATTAAAAAAACATATAAAATTTCAAAAAGTCACTCAATATCACGTACTGAAACATTATTGAATTTTCAAGCAATTGTTATGTGACAACTAAATTGATGGAAATCAAGCGACCTCAAAGTGTTTGAGTAAGAGATCAATTTCGACATGAAGAGGAAATGAAGGAAATGTCCGGACTTCTTGTTTCTCCACTATCAAAAATTTAAACTACATTCAAAACTATTATTCCAATTGAATCACTCCTAATTTTACACAACAAAAATTATGGAATGTAACTTTTTCTCAACAGATGGTTTCTTGCCACTTTTTTCATTTTCTTTTAACATACCGGGAATGATAAGTTTTGAATTATATTGGAAAAAAAATTAAAAATTCATTTTTATACAATTATGTTAATTTCAGACTGATTTTTAATTTGCGAAAGCGCTCCAGCTTGAATATGTGATATATCAAATATTGAAATGTTCTATCTTCCAAAATAAAGAATCAAATTTTTCCACTCGTATTATTGCGAAAGTTCACACGTGAGATCCTGGGAAAAATAATTTAACATTATTTGGACATCAAAATTCCGAGATAAATCCAATTTTACAAAATATTGCAACTTTTTGAGGATTTTTGATTTCACCGTGTTGAATTTTTACAAAATGTTAATTAATCATTTTCAAATTGGCCTTTCATTCAAATTGGTTATTTTTTCAATTAAGGCATTATTCATGTTCCCCAAATTACAAGTTTGCTTCGAAAAATTTTATAATAACCTTAAAATGGTACTTTCTTGATTGCTCCAATTTAAAAAGAAACGATTGGAACTACCATTCAAAAATTTGTTGGCATTTTAAATAAATCCAAAAAATTAAAATTAATTCCACGACAAATGCTATTAAAAGCATAAAATTTACAATTAAAAACGTCGTTGTAGTTATCGGAGATAAGTTTTCATGCAGCATGTGAAATTTTAGGTTTTCAATTCAATCGTCAAACCGGATCCACTATTTAAAGAAAAAAGTCCTGAGATTGAACGTAAAATCGCCGAAAACACAAGCCCTAGAAAAAATCGTCGGAACTAACAAATTTTAACTGAATATTTGCGACTTTCTGCCGATGAAATTTAAATTTATGCGCTCCAATATTTTTTTGAATTTGGCTTGAAAAACCCATTAGCTGTTCTACTCAATGTGGAAGTTCAATGAGTAAATTTGAAAAATTCATCAGATATTCTTTTCTCAACGGAACTCCATCTCAAAACGTTTAATATCTCTATAGCGCGTGTTCGAATCCCACTGATGTTGTCTAAGTGGATTGCTTGATGATTACACACCGATCAAATTACGCGGTCCCCAATATCAGCATCCTTGCCGCTAATCTACAATGTCTAGAAAATCAGTATAGGACAACATCAGTGGGATTCGAAACCGCGCTGATAGAGATAGTAACGTTTTTGAGATGAGTTCCGTTGAGAAAAAGATATGAAGCAAATTTGATTTTCTCGGTATCATTTCTGTTTAAAATTTTCATATCCATCTGTACAGTACTTCTAAAAAACATTTTGCCTTAAATTGTCTATTTATTCCCTATAATAAAATGTTGTATGAACTTCTTAATATTGAACTTTCGCTTTATTGCCTCCGAACAAAATCAACCCCGCTTTTGACCCACGCTCGAGACAGAAAAATAACAACAATGAATCAAGTGTCCTACGAGTTTTGGTATTACCCCCCTTTGGAAATGACGTTCTCATTTTTAAAGGTTCTCATTTCATTACGCGTTTCACAATAAAGTCACCCCCTCACACCCAAAAAACCATTGAAAATCTCCCCTCACACCAAAAACGCCATTCGGGGACGCTATTTGGGCGATATTGCGGAGAATAATAAAGGCGATAGGAATATTCATTTATTTTTTTTATGAGCTGAAGGATCAAGGATAGGACTTAAATTGCAGGGCTAATAATTTTTTTTAAATTTTTTAAATTTTCTGTGGTACTCAGAAATAAATGCAAGACATAAAATAGGTGTTTTTAGTTTCAGTACTTCAATCGGAAAACCAATACCATTTTCTTACAAGTTCACTTATGTATTACAAAAAAAATTTAAATAGAACACTGCTATTGCAAATATTGGTCTTTAATTGAAAAATAGCTTATTCTAATCGCCTTAAAAACAAGTTTTCGTATTGCCTTTCGCGCCCAAAAATGGACGCAACAAAAATCAAAAGAACAATCTTAAATTAGAAATAGTTTCCGACTTGAACTTTGAACGCTTAATTCACGCTGAAATGGGGACATAAAAAGTAAAAATAGTTCAATTTTTCCAAAAATCTTAATTATCTTTGATCAATAAGCCATAAAAATAAAGTTACTAGTAAAGTTTTTTTTTCAAAAAACGATTTTTCCAGGGTGTATGCAAATTATGAAAATATCTTCACCTTGGATTTCTGAATATGTTCTCTGATAAAAATAGTCTCTATCTATTAGCCTACAACATTGATNATTTTATTTTTAGAGCGCTAATTCTCCCCTTTTGAGACGTTTTAAACTTTTCAAAACCTCAAATGAGGTTTTGAACGTCCAAGGGTTAACCGATATAAATATGTTCAAGCTTAATAAAATCATTTTTTATCTATTTTGGGAAATACTTGAGTTCGAATTTTAATTTTTAATTCGTAAAAAGTTCGTAAGTTCAAAACATTTCGAAAATTTTCCGCCCAAATTTTTTTTATTAAAATCTGTGTGCAAAAACATGATAAATAGCCACTTTTTTCATGGATGTCAACATATTTTCTAACATTTTTTTAAAAAATCATAAAATTTTTATTCGTCATTTTTTTGTGACTTTTTTAGAAATATTATGAAAATTTTCAGCAAATCAAGTCCACATTTTTTAATGTGAAGATTTTTAAGCTACTTTTTCGCGGAGTACAACCGAACATATCTGAAGTTAATAAATATCGTTTAAAAAAAATCTTACATCGGAATAGATGAAAATGGAATCCCCACGAAAAGTGTTTTTTATATTTTTACAGATACTTAGTTATGCTAAGAAATTAAAAATATAAACGTTTGCAAGAATGAACACTTTTATTGAAGATAAAAAAATAAATTTTCACATTATTTTCTTTCAGATATCGCTCTGAAAAAAATTACCAATCTTCCAGACTTATGCCACCCCCTTAAACGTTACCTTCGGCTATAATTTGAACATCTCTATCTAAATCAAGGGCGAGGCGTTTCATTGCAGACACCATTTTGTGTAATGCTAAAATTAATTTTTAAAACGAGAACAGGTAAAAATATTAAAAAATTTCAATATTTATAAACATGACATTGCCCTCAGAGTTAGAGGTTTTTATCGCTTTAAACAGCTTGTTTGGTATACAAAAATGCTTTTATTGGCTACTTTTTAGCTTGATCGTAAAAGGCCGTATTTTTCAACTTCGAGAAGTTATAAAAACGTCTCGTGATTTTAAGTTTCGATTTGCTGGAACAAACAGAAACCATAATAATTTCTCGTCATTTTTTGTATTCGAAGAATGTAGGTTGGGTGTAACTGTAGAGAATATGAATAAACAAATGGCAGTAAATAGTTTCTCGTCACTTCTCAATTTAAAAGCTGTCTTGCGAAATAACTTATTTCAAATAAGGCNGAATGAACACTTTTCTTGAAAATAAAAATTAAAAAAAAATTTTCAAATTTTTTTTTCTTTCATAAATCACTCCGAAAAAATCTACCAATCTGCCACATCGCTGCTACCCCCTTGAGCCGTTTAATATCATCCAAATTAACCGGACTCTTGAACTTGAATCAACTTGAGATTATCAATTATTACCTAATAAATAACTTCCTTTAGCTTAATCAAATTGACTTAATTTGCTGAATTAAATCATTTTAAATATTGTAATAGATAGCAATAAAAACCAATCAATTTCTGACTTAAAATCATTTTTGACGGATTATCCATATATTTATAAAATAAACAAGCAAGCTACGATTTTTTGATATTTGATAATCGTTTTCGATCTCTGTTGTTTAGCTACATATCAGGTTTTTAATTTGAGTGATTTCAATCGTCGCTTACAACTTTGATCGAAAAATATTGCATCTAAAAACAAAATAGCAAGAAAATAAGTCCTATCTGATGTTTAAAACTTGAATTGCAGTCAATTATTTACAACGGTATTGTAAAAAATTTAATTTGAAATTCATTCGTTTAAGTTTTACGCACTTGTCTGATACCGCCTATATGTTTTTACGATTCACTGAAAATATAATTTCTGCAATAAAAATCAAACATTCAAAAATCTGGGGTTATACAATTAATTAAATATTTTTTCTTCATCAATGATGTATTCTTATAATCCATTTTGAAAGCAATCGATATCAAGTAAGAGAACTTAGACATCGACCATCAAGTTAGATCACAGCCCGAACGAAATAACAAGACACAATTTTTTTATTATGAATCTTTGGCCAGGGTTTTGAAAAAATGTAGTGAATATGGAATTTTTAGTTCGAACATGATAGCTTGGCATAAATTGAACATAAACCACTTATAAACAACTCAACATTTGCTCGCTGGGACGTAAAAAACACTGGGTTAATTTATTTCAAAATAGGTGTTTTGTATGTTGAAATATTCATAAAAATAACAACGTGAACCCTTTTTTTCATCATAAATAAAAGCTTAGCAAACTTTTGCTGGAGTTCCCATGCAATTTGTGGTGTTACCCGAAGCTCTGACTGCAAAGTTGAAACCTTAACATTCAACATTCAAATTCATGGGGTGAAAATTTCTGGAAAAAGGATTCTGAGAAAGAAATTCGCTTTTTGAGCTACCAAGCGGTAACAATTCGAGAACAGAGAAGGCCCGATATTGTCGGAAAAAATCTAAATTTCCCGATTTTAAGCTTAATTACATCCACTGGAAGTTATCGCTGAATTTGCCGAATTTTTATAAGATTTATATAACAAGCATAAACAAGAAGACTTTTTCATGGATGAGAATAACATCCTGAATATATTCAATGAACTACAGTTATTCTCTAAATCTCTGAGTAACTTTCTCGACTGCTCCCTAACTCGAACAGACTAGAATAATGTTTAGGGCCAAGTAGAAAGAGTGGTCAAGATATATTTATATTTCAAGTACAATTAAATAATGTGTAGGATGATACGCATGCTGATTATGCCGAGTGAACACCCTAGGTTTTGTTTAAATAAATTGCATAATTTGTAAAACTCCATATAGGCCCTTGATCTGTTTAATTGACTTCTGAGGCTTTTGCAGCAACCCAGGGTCTCTTTAGCGCCCCTTTACTTTCGTCCCTTTAACTCCCTCTCCTAAAAGAGTGGACGAAAAATCTACTTGCGCTTGGCCCGCACCGTATTATTTTTACTTTAAAAATAATTAACAACTTGATTATGTAAATTTTGAAAAATTATTAAACGACTCATTTAGGCTTTTCTTAAAAATTCAGATCTGGCGATGTCCCCTATTCACACTTTTGTTAATATCCCGGCCCTGATTAGGAAACGTAGTGTGTTTTTAAGTAGTAGGGCCGGGATATTAACAAAAGTGTGAATAGGGGATATATTGTGGATATAGGAAAACAAAAATACGGCTGTTTGATTGGTCGAAAAACTGGTCCTAAATCGGAAAATGAATCCTGAGGTGTCTGCTACCTTTCTGAGGTCACTTATATGAAAATCGAAATAGGTTTTCATCATCAATCCCGAGATATTTGCGATACAAAATCGTCGAAAACCTCAAAAATATAAACCCTCACGAACATAAACCCAATAAGAAACGACGCTCGCAAAGTTCAACAATGGTAATCAAGGAATCTTTGAAAAATTCTCTATTTCCAGGTAAATTTCCCGAATTTCTGGAATTTTTTTCAAAATGCTGATTTTCAAGGGGGAAATATTGAGAGTTTGATTTTCTTGTAAGCAAAAAAGTTAATCAGTGAGGCCTAATAGACCAAAAAACATAAGTCCCGCATTTAAATTTCGTGGTTGATTTTTTATGGTGAACAGCCTGGACTTATTTATTATGAGTCAGTAGAACTAAGTCCTCACCATTACAAAAAAATGATTATTAAGCACTTTGAATTTCCAATAATCAACTTTTTTGACAAGTTGGTGTTTAAGCCCGTTCTAAGTAAAGTCACTCACTAACCAGAGAGTCTGGTATATTCTCGCTCACTCTCGCATAAAGCCTTATTCTTCACCACATCCTCCTGGTCAGTGGGTAGAATTATGATTATAACAAATAATAAGATTTTTGTATATTGTGTGCTGACTTGTATTCATACAAGTGGATTGTAGTCATCTAGCACGTGGTGGTCTTTATTGCAAAATACTTCTAATTTTTTCTGGTCTCTTTTCTTCGAATCAAAATAATGCATAAATGAATCACTTTTTTTAATAATTTAAGCCAACACACTTGTTAATTAACCAAATTTTTGTTATTATTAACATATTGAAAAGTTTATAAAAACATATAAAATTTCAAAAAGTCACTCAATATCACGTACTGAAAACATTATTGAATTTTTCAGCCAATGTTATGACAACTAAATTGATGAAATCAAGCGACCTCAAAGTGTTTGAGTAAGAGATCAATTTCGACTATGAAGAGGAAATGAAGGAAATGTCGACTTCTTGTCTACACTATCAAAAAAAATTTAAAACTACATCAAAACTATAATTCAATTTGAATCACTCCTAATTTTACACAACAAAAATTTGGAATGTAACTTTTTCTCAACAATGGTTTCTTGCCACTTTTTCATTTTCTGTAACCATACCGAGGAATGATAAAGTTTGAATTATATTGGCAAAAATTTAAAATCCATTTTTATACAATTATGTTAATTCAGACTGATTTTTAATTGCGAAGCGCTCCAGCTTGAATATGTGAAATATCAAATATGAAATGTTCTATTTCCAGAATAAAGGAATCAAATTTTTCACTCGTATTATGCGAAGTTCACATCGTGAAATCCTGGGAAAAAAAATTTAACATTATTTGGGACATCAAAATGTCCGAGATAATCCAATTTTACAAAAATATTGGAACTTTTGAGAGGATCTTTTGATTCACCGGTTGAATTTTTACAAAATGTTATTATTCATTTTCAAATTGGCCTTTCATTGGCCTTTCATCAAATTGGTCATTTTCAATTAAGGCATTATTCATCCCAAAATTACAAGTTTGCTTTGAAAATTTTATCAATAACCTTGGAAAATGGTACTTTTCTGATTCCTCAATTTAAAAAGAAACGATTGGAACTACCATTCTAAAATTGTTGGCATTTTAAATAATTCAATAAATTAAAATTAATTCCACGACAAATGCTATTAAAAGCATAAATTTACAATTAAAAACGTCGTGTAGTTATGGGAAGATAAGTTTTCATGCATCATGTGAAATTTTAGTGCAATTCAAATCGTCAAACCGATCACTATTTGAAGAAAAAATCCTGAGATTGAACTTAAATCGCCGAAAACCACAAGCCCTAGAAAATAATCGTCGGAAACTACAAATTTTAACTGAATATTTGCGACTTTCTGCCGATGAAAAATAAATTTATGCGCTCCAATATTTTTTTGAATTTGGCTTGAAAAACCCATAAGCTTTCTACTCAATGTGGGAAGTTAATGAGTCATTTGAAAATTCATTAGATATCCTTTTCCCAACGGAACTCCATCTCAAAAACGTTTAATATCTCTATAGCGCGTGTTAGAATCCCACTGATGTTGTCTAAGTGATTGCTTGAGTGATTACACACCGATCAAATTACGCGGTCCCAATATCAAGCATCCTTGCCGCTAATCATACAATGTACTCAAGAAAATCAGTAAGACAACATCAGTGGGATTCGAACACGCCCTATACAGATAGTAAACGTTTTTGAGATGGAGTTCCGTTGAGAAAAGGATATGAAGCAAATTTAATTTTTCTCAGTATCATTTCTGTTAAAAATTTTATATTCATCTGTAAATTACTTCTAAAAACATTTGCCTTAAATTGTCTATTTATTCAAATAAATAAACTGTGTATGAACTCTTAATATTGAACCTTCGCTTTATTGCCTCCGAACAAAATCAACCCCCGCTTTTGACCCACGCTCGAGAACAGAAGAAATAACAACAATAGAATCAAAGTGTGCTACGAGTTTTGTATTACCCCCCTTTGAAATGACGTCATCATTTTTAAAGGTTCTCATTTCATTACGCGTTTCACAATAAGTTTAACTGATTTGAAGTACAAAAATGGGTACAATTACGGACTTCACCAGATCCGATTAATTGAAATTTAAAAAAAAATGAGAAATTTTATTTCTGAATATGAAGTCATTCATGACGCACTTAGTGTAATTTGTGATTAATATCCCAAACACGCATGCTATTTGGGCAATATTTGCTCTTTCGGCGACATCGCAAGTTGCTGTTTATGAATTTCGTTGTCAATAAAAAATCATAGCTAGGCGCATTAACTTATGTGATCAACAATATATATAATACGCCAAGTGACCATTTTTTGGCGGAAATTATATTCACAGTCAGATAAAACAACGCCAAAAAATATAGTTGAAATTGTTGTTCGGCGTATTCAAAAATCCTCAGAAACCTTCAAATGATTAATATATTATAATAAATTATTTATTATAAATATCACATAAATATTTTTTGACAAAAATCAGACGGTCTGGGTCGATATAAAAACATTTAAAATTGTTTTGAAATCTCCGTGACTGTTTTAGTTATAAACAAAATGCTTATTCTTATTTGGAATAATTGTTTATGAAATCTCATTTACACATTTGAAATTATTGAGGAATTTAAAAAAAACTTTAACTTCTCTCAGTCTAGCATTTTTTCAAATTAAGCCATTAGTTACTATAATAATAAATAAATCGAATATTATATGCTGATATAATATATTATACTGCTGATAAATTATATCAAATGAACTTATTTTTACTTATAAAAACAAACAGATAATGTTTTTCAACGGTCGAAACACCAGTTTTGGCATAACCATTATACTTTGCAAAACATGTTGGTTCGATTTAATGAAAAGCTTGACCGAGTATTATCGAATAAAGCATGATCTTTTGCCAAATTGCTTTTGACTGCTAGAGAACCAAAAAAGAAACTTTTTTCTAACGGGCGAAACACAGTGTCACTCTAAACTTTCATACTTTGGAAAATTTTTTGTTTGATTTAATTTAAAGCAAAATTGACCAAGTATAATCGAAATTTGTGAATAGAAAACAAATATTTAACGATTTTTAAGTGCGGCATCAGTTACTCACTTTTGCCCAAAATCAAAAAATTAAACTTGCAGTTACAAGAGAAGGTTTTAGTCTCCAGTATTTGTTTTCTTATTTATTCCTATCTACCCGTTATCGACCCTTTCAGTCGACCTGGAGAAGTGGGAAATTTTCCCCAGCAATTCCAACATTCTACACCCACAACCCCCTTAACCATCTGACACTCATAATTATTGAAATTTCCCTCACACCCTAAACACCATTCGGGGACGCTACTTTGAGCGCTTATTCCGGAAATAATAAAGGCGCTAGAATTTTTTTTTATTTTTTAGGACCCGACATCAAGAATAGACTTAAATTGGAAGTTTTATTTTTACTGTAAATCCTTTTTACTCAATGCACGACAGAAATGAAGGTTTGGTCTAAGGTATTCATCGGATAACCATACATTTTTCAAATCACACATAGATTACAAGTAATGAAATGGAACCCTGGCTATAGAAATATGGTCTCTGATTTGGAAAAGCTCATTACAATCGTCTCAAAGACAAGTTTTCATATTCTTTTGCGCCAAAATTAACGCACAATCGTCAGATACAAATTGAATGAACTTAGTTTTTGACTTGAACTCTGAAGGCTTCGTACGGTAAAGTGGTAATTGTAAACGATTTTTAAAATTCGTTGAAATCAAGATTTAAATTTCAAAGCTTTAATTTGGTCATAAATTTAAGTATGTTTGATGTTGGCCATAAAAGAAGCCAAGAAAGAGGTAAAAAATTGATTTAAATCGATTCGGGCGATATATTTTAATTTCTCTAATTTTAAAAAAACAATTATTTCATAATTTCAACACCAACAATTTTCAAAATCTATCTTTTATTTTGAAATATAGAAATTTAAACTTTGAGTAAGTTTCTTATACTTTTGAAACGTCTTATTGAAAATATTTCATTCGAAAATAAAAATCAAGGTTGAAAACTACCATTTTGAAACATTTGTTTGACCACCAGGTAGCCAAAAATTTTTTTTCGTAATGTTTCGAATTTTGTAGCATTGATTGAAAATGAATATAATCCAAGAAATACAATTTTAATTAGTTTTACCAGTTCTTTGAATTTCTGATAATTTATTTCTCAATTTCAAATTTTTCGAAAAAATGTTTATAAGAATTTAGTTAATTTTCGATTTATTGTTCAAATTAACGTTTTAACTTTAAAAAATTATCATGAAAAATCCGAACCTTTTTGAAAAACTGCTCCACCGTACCCTCAGTTTTGGTCATTTACCTTCCCAGGAAAGAGAAGAAGGGAACGTTCTCTTTTTTCCCCTTCTCTTCACCTATCATGCCCTAGCAGTCGTTTTTTTATTACTGTTGCTTTCACTTTGGGCCCTGGTTCTTCCGGTCCGAACCTATCGATACTGGTAAAATATTTTCTGAATATATTTCTTTTTTGATGACACTTTGAGTGGAACGAAAAAATTTCCAGATTAATTTATGATGGAAAAATTGTGGTGTTTTTGGTCGAGCCAACTCAAGCGCGGTCAAGTCAAAAGTTATGGCTCAATTTCAAAAACAAGTCAAGCCACCAAAGCCAAGCCAGTGAATGCCGTTGCCTGACCTTAAGTATTAAAATTAAACATAAGAAGAACTTTTTGAGGATCACATTACTTTTCATGAAAATATTGAATGTTTTCAACGTTTTTAAAATTCATTAGTATTGAGAATTGTCAATGAGAAATTCAAACTTTTTGATTGAGTTTTCCTATGATTTTTGTGTTTTGTTTCGTTATCACCTCGTTCAAGTAAAATAACCATATGAATCAAAATATTGTCTGTGTGTTGAAATACCGATTTGCAGGTATAAGTTTATAAACGCTTTATTTAAAATAATCGCCGCTCAACTCCTTAAAGTTCGAAAACTTACTTCACTCGCATTTATTTCTGTGACAAGGTTTCAACTATGACTGCAATGCGTGAAATTATTCGAAATAATATATTTTATAATAATTATTTCCAATTTGTTTGAATTTCCGGATTGATTTCAATTTTTTAATATATAAGGCTTTTTTAGTTGTATTGAACTGTCAAATGGTTCCCCGAGCGGCTAGACCGCAATGAGCTGAAGAAAAAATATCACAAATAAACAAGGGCTCATTTGTCACACAATGTGAACATTTTAAGGAAGCAGAAAATTAGCCGTCTGGAAACCAAACTATATTTGTTGACATATAAATATAAAAACTCTTTATATCGAGATAAAATTCACTTATATGAGGAAATATAATGAGTTTGTTCGTGAGGTTAGTCAAAATGAATTGAAGGTGGCGGTATGATCAGCATGTTTTTTTATATAATTGCAATGTGAAATTTTCCTTGAAATAAATCATAAAACTTGCGAAATCAAATGGTACAGATAACTCGCTGAAGAACATAATAATTCTGTTACTGAGTTTAAATCGATAAAGTTGCACAATTAAAATTGGTTGTAAAAATAGTCAAATCCAATGTCTAGATCACGAGAAAAAGTTAATTACCTGAAAAAAATAATTAGAAAAAATTCCATAATTATGCAAAATTCGGAATATTTTTTTATCGAAATTCATCTTTTTTAACGTTTTTATAAGCAAACCGTTAACAAAAATAAGAATTAGAATCGGCTTTCTATTCACTTCTGAAGTCTCGAGATACAGCCTTGTCGCACGTTCCCAAATTCTGGATCTGAGATAAATTATCTTGAATTTTTTTTCGAATTTTTGATTGCCATTTCAAGATTAATCACAGTGAATCTAATGCAACAAATTAAATACAAAAAAATATGTACTTCAAAAGATAACAGTGCGCTTAAGGAAAATGAAAACTTTGTAAAATATAGAAAATTATTGGAAATTTTGACATCGGAAAATTTTTTTATTATATATTATCTGGAAAACCAGCCACGAAAAGATGACAAGCAAGCTAAAATTACTTCCAACTATTCTAATCTCGGAGATATCACGCTCCGTCGGTTACTCATCCTTAATAGGTAACAAAATGAACTCTAAAATATTCATCTCCTCGAAGAGCTATTGATCACAAATGGAAAAGGTATGTTGAGCGTTGCGCAACAAAAGTATCTTTCTTTATTTAAAATAACCAAATTTTTGTGAAATTATTTCATTACAAAATTTGAATGTTTGAACAGGACTTTTTTTAATTCTGTTCTCAAATGAAGATAAGATTAAACTAGTTACACTCTTTAAAGAGCTAAATATAACCGTTATAATAATATCAACCAAAAATAATGGCAGAACTCTAATTTGTAATTCACTTCTGACCAGTATAAACTTTACCACTAATGTGGGGATTGTTGAAATAAATTTGCTTATGTTATAGTACAGACATTGGCATATTTTTGAAATTTCAATTTCACGCATACCAGATAATTTATCATCAAGACAAAAATGATCGCAATAATGTTGTCCATTATTTGTTTTTTTTAAAGAATAAACTATTTAAAATCAAAACAAATACAAATAGATTATATGTGTTTTTTTCAAAATTAATATAGCTTGTTATAGAATCCGAAATAACGTTTTATAAATTTCTAAAGAACGGATCGAATTCCGGTAAAGGCTATACGAGTATAAGGCTATACGTTAGAGTATACGGATAGCGCGGAAAGGAACCATGATAACAGCGTACCAAGCAGATTGCATATCCACCACGACAAAGGATTTCATGTAAAATATTTTAGCAGCCTTCCCTATTATATATATGATACATACTGTACTGGACGATCTTGAAATAAGAAATTCAAAACTCAAAAAATGGTATCGATGTTTTTTAACCTATCTTGTAGAGAATTTTTTTCTGGTCATTTTAAGACTTTAGGATTTTTGTTTTTTTATGAAAAAAGGTTTTCAAAAAAAATAGTGCGATTTAAGAGGTCAATGTTTTTCGTGATTTTACAGGTAAGAATGTGGATTCCAGTTCTAGCGAACGCCGTATGAAAGTGCTAGAATGCTGAATTGTTTGGCAGTGAAAATTAAACGGCGTTTTACGGACTAACTCGTGTTTTTAATTGAGCGTCGGCGACCGAATACTGTTGACCTCTAAATGAACCGGTCAAAGTTCAAGGTCAATCCTCAAGTTCATTGTATACTTTTGTAAAGTACCCCAAAAGAATCGATAGGTCGACTTTCTAAAATACACGCCGCACCCACTAGACACTGAAGTCAATATCAGAGTAGTCGCATAGAGAGCAAAACTGGGTCAAACACCAAGGTCAACCTGCAAGTTCATCGTATAGACGTGTAAGTACCGACCCAAAATTGGAAGGGTCACTTCTAATGAAAGTATAGGAAAACTAATGGGTAATTAAAAATGTAGTTGAACGAGGTCGCTAGAGAGTCAAAAAGTTTTGCTAACTTAGTTTTTTGCGCTTCTAGCGACCTTTCAGTACATTATAAGGACCCATAGTTGCTGATATGTAGCGTCATCAGCAAAGTCCGCCCCTTGCCGATTCTTTTAGGTACTTACAAGTCACATACCGGATGAAGCTTTGAGGTTGACCCTTGGGTGGTTGGACCAGTTTTTTGCTCTCATAGCTAACCTCTCAGTAGCATTATTGACCCACCTAGTTTCGCTAATGACGTTCTATTAGAAAGTCATAGACCTTCGATTCTTTTGGAGGTAGCGTACAAAGTCTATACGATAATCTTGAGAAATTGACCTTAGATTGACCGGTCATTAAGGTCAAATATTGGTCGCCGATCCCTCATTATACAAAAACGAGGTAGCCGAAAAACGCTTTAATTGTCATCTTGGCCAAAATCAGCTTCTAAGCACTTTCATACGGCTTCGCTAAGAACTGTGATCACAGTTACCTGTAAAATCAGAAAATTGAACCTTTAAAATTCGATTTTTTTGAAAATTTTCAAAAAAAAAGAAATCTAAAGTCTGTAAAATTGACCAGAAAAAAATTCTCTACAAGATAGTATATATCTATGTATACCATTTTTGCTAGTTTTGAAATAGTGTCTATTTTCAATCGTCACTCTATAATAGCGAATTGAAAAATGGGCAACGCATAAACCGAAAGTTTACACATCACAAAGGTGGAGTTTCCCGACTTTGCAAATTGACTTGGAAGAAGAGAATATCTCGTGGATCGTTGTGGCGTGATGGCTCATCACATGGTACTCAGCGCCTTGGTCGAAAGCGTTCCGCGTTTAATTCCCTCATTCATCTCAATGGTTTAACGTGAATAATCAAAAGAACTTGGGAGTGACTTAATTTCAGAACTAATTTACTACACTTTTATAAAATAAATCTATCAAATTTTTTTAGACTTTTTTTAAGAATTGAGACAGAGTAAAGCCTCGATTTACTTTACACGTTTACTTTTCGGAACGGAACTCCGATCTAAAACGTGTCGTTTTAATTCGACAATCCGAAATTACAGAATTAACTCAGTACCATTAATTTTTATCACCTGAATTTTTCAAGGTTTTAATTGAGAACATCAATATTAACCAATTGTGAAGTGGAGCAATCTTTTTCAACTGAACTCTCATCTCAAAAAAATTAACTTATCGTCTATATTGCGCGAGTTCGATATCCCACTAATTGAGTCTTTAGTGATTGCTTTAAGTGATCAACACGGTCAAATTTAGCGGTTTCGATATCTAAATGCACCCTTGCCTGTACTATCTCAAGACAGTCGCTAAGAACAATAAGTGGTATTCTAAACAGCGCGCTAAATAAAGAAGTAAACGTTTTTCAGATGAGTTCCGTTGGGAAAAAGATAATTGATGTAAAAAATAAAAAGTGCAGTTAAGGAGGTAGCGGTCGTAAAAATGTTTCTTTGTACTCATATCATTCAGGAACAAAACTTTTGAGAAAGGCCATTTAGTAAAATCTTTTCTTGAATCTTATCAGAATAAGTCACATTATCAGACACAGTTATTAAGGGATGCATCCCGACGGCATTTTTCTCTCCCCATCCTCTTTTCCTTATTTTGCCTTACACCTACGCAGAAAAGGAACGAGAACACACGCAAAACCAATCCCTTTGACAACACCACTAAGGGCCCACCGCTAGAGCGTGGAATAAATGCGTCTTTGATTTGAGCTTTCTTGACAAAATGATAGGAGACGATGAGTAATTACCTTGTACAGCAGAATCGCCGCGCACCGACTTCATCGTACAAGCCTGCGGGTGACCATCCATGCAGCAAGGTCTAGAACGTCTAATTTATTTATAAATAATATATTAAATAGAAAGTTGGTGCGCACGTACCAAATAAAATATATGTGAAAATATTCATCCCGAAGTAACCCTTATTGTATATTTTGTAGATTTATATCAAGTGTTATTGCTATGCTTCGAGAAAGCAGAAAGATTCGCATTCAAATCAATTGAATTTCCGTCTGATGAGAATTTCTTGGGTGGGGAATAAAATTTCCATTATAATTGGAAAAACTATTAAAATTCATTATGTATTTAATTAACATAAGTATCCGTGATATATAGTAACATTCTTATGTGACGACTCATAGAGGTTAATCATGTTCTATTAAAGGGGTACAGCGATGTGGCAGACGGTGCGTCAATTTAACTTACGAAAAAAATTAGTTGGTTGTTTGTTTGTGCTTGTTATCGTTAGCTGAACCAGAATAAGATGTTGTATCAGCTCATTAAATTACATTTTTAATCTATTTTATGTAAAGATTGAAGTTCAAACTTTTATTTTAATTCGTGAAAATTTCAATAACAATGTATAATATTATTGAAAATTTCTTCGAAATTTTTCACGCCAAAATTTTTATTTTATTAAATCTGTGAGATTAAATACGAAAAAACCGCCACTTTTACTTTTTTCATGCATGTTTTACATAATTTTCTGAAATGTCGTTAAGAAAATATTAAATGTTCATTTGTCATTTTCTTGTCGTACGTTTTTTTAGATAAATATTATGAAAAAATTAGGAAATCTACATAGTCCAAAATTTTTTACAAGATGCTTTTTTAAGTTCCGTTGAAATCATGCGAATGCAGTTGTGTGTATTGTCTGGTATTATTAGATTTCCGTATTACAACAACCGATTGAAGGGTCAATCGAATATCGTTTCTGAACTACTGATGAAATTATTACATACACTTGCTTTAGACACCTGTTTGTGTGCATTGGTAGCAGATTATAGAAATTTATATTTTTTGCGAAAAATTATAGTAAGATTGCGGGTGTGATAGCTACTGTAGGCTTTTCAAAACTCAGCGACACAGTTTTTCATATTTATAACTCAATTGAAGGTTCAATTTTCCTCTAAAAGCTGTTTTTCTCTTTTCATGGAAAAACTTTCATATTAAGGAAATACAACGGAAATTTTTTCTTATGTGATATAGATTCTCCACTAATTAGCGTAATCCATCCGAAAAAATGCTCTGATTTATATATAATTGCCTCAAAAAAAAATCCACATCGGGTCAGGAATTGGAAATGGAAGTTTAATTAAAAGTGTTCTTTTGATATTTTTACAGATACTTTAAGTATGTTCAGAAATTAGATAATTGAAAGTTTTGCGAAGAATGAGACCTTTAATTGAAGATAAAAAAAAAAACAATTATCAAATTTTCACATCTCGTTTTTTTCCAATAATCGACTTCGAAAAAATGGTAACCAATCTGCACAGCGTGCTTACCTCCCCTTAATACATCATGAAAGTACTTTTTTTTTTAAAAGACTTTAATGATCTTAAAAACTGAAATCTAATGTTAAGCTCAATGCATTAATCCGTTATCTTTAATATTCTCGTAAATCAGTAAACTTTATTTTTGGTGTGTTGTTAGGCAAGTTTCTGGTAGTTCAGTTAGCAAATAACTTATTTTTTGGTTCTGAATTGGATGAAGTTTTTCCCCGTTCAGAACACTGGATCTCCACTCATAACAGCCACCATATCCGGACATCAGAGTCTATTAGACATAAGTTAGGTCAAAATAGAGATAAAAGGTATTTGAAAAAATCCTCTTCATTTTTCAAAGATTCCGTTTCTCACCTTATCTATTTTGGTCATTTAAAAACACCAGGGGAGTAAAATTTCAAAAGAGTATTTAGGCAAGTTTTCTGCCATCAAAAATTAACAAAGAAGACACCACCGCACTGCTGAAAAACTTAGTTTCTATTATTTCTGGGTCGAATCGACCTTAAGCACGTCAGGGTCAATAGAATATGTTACTGTCAGACAAAAATGAAAAAAGTACCTACAAGTATGTGTAATGAGAAAAAAAGTCTTAAAAACGTTATTCAGATCATACTCAAGTTCGGTTTCATGTTATTAAGTTCTTTTCAGATTAGCTGTTATTGCTTAACCGTATATAAAATCACCGTTGATTTCAATAGTTCATCGGTGGAACTTGTAAGTACCCTCAAAAAGAATCGCCAAGAGGTCGACTTTCTCGATGACTATAGGCACTACTCTGGGTCAATTTATAACTTGAAAGGTCGGACAGAAACGCATACAATCGCCTTGGTGAATATCAAAAATTTGACTGTTTGTTGCTATCTAGTAACGGTTTAGTACATATTCACCCATGAGTTGCCAAATATTTATTTATTCAAAGTCGACCTTTCCGGTTTTATCGGTGACCAGTACATGCTTTTCGATTGAAGTTGTTCTGAACTTTTGTCATTAAAATAGTTCTTTTTATTCTTACAGGAGCCTGATTCTGTGAGAATTTAAAAAACAAACATGCAATTTTTTTTGCGAGTATTAGCAACCTCTGAATTGGTGACGGTTTTATACTTAATAAATTTTCAAATGTCAAATTAAAGCCGTTGATTTGTAACTTAAGCCTTGAATTCTGTGAATCGTGCTAAAAAAGAGATATCTTTATTATATTTTTTTTATCACCATTTGATGCCTTTACTTTTTTTACATATTGTTCTCATAACATTCACTACGACCATTATGTAAAAGTGAAAAATTATATGTTGATATGAAATCTAAACATTGGATGATCCCAGAAGTAGTTTGCCATGGTAGGAGTTAAGTAACCTGGACGACTAACACTGTAAAGGCTACCTGGAGATCGGTACATCGTATTAGAATATACCTCTGATAAAATAAGTTTAGACGTTATATAGTCCGATCTCAATTGGCCATGGACAAAAAGAAAGATAATGTGCATAACTACCTAAGTAGTTATGCGCCCATTAGGTTATTTTTGGACTTAATTTATCTTTTTTTTCACTATTTAATGGAAAAAAAGTATATTCGTTAATGTCAACAGAAAATTTATTTGTTCGGACTTTAAATTTCCAAAATTTGTTTTCTTTTTATTTTATTAAAATGATGCAGCATCATGCGATACTTTTTCAATCTTAAAGAAAGTGGGACAACAAAATATTTTATTTCTGGGTACGTATTCTTCTACCAACTGGGTCAATCATCATTTTTTTATGGTCCTCATATATAATTGCCTTGGTGGGTTACAAAAAATGATTAACATACTCTGTACCCAAATTCGTCTGAAATCAAAATGATTTGATTTAGACCCAATTGGAACAAGAATGGGTTACAGACTTTTGACTCAAAATTGCCTGGTAACGAAAAATGTATTCTTAAAAGTGCAACTCGTCATGATTATGCTCAAAGATCGTTAAGGAATTACCGACCGCACTGGATCACATGATTTAATACTGCCTAACTTTATATGCGCCTATAAGAGGAGGGTCAGTACCTGGGAGAAAAAAACCTGCAAACTAACGACTCGACAGTACAGATTTATTTGAGTAAACATGGGGCGTCGAAAGCTTTCTCAGAAAAGAATGATTCGACATGACAAATAAAATTGAGCCACAAAGGTGTTCACACTTTGGAGTATTAAAAAACAATATTTCGAGCTTTTGATAACGCGACATATAGAAGGTGATTTATTAAATGATTTTTGTTGTTCTTATTCGTAGCGTGTACAAAACTCAAAAGAATCCGTACTGAGTGGTTGCAGTTTTGCAAATGCAAGGTCCTCCGGTACTGACGCTTAACATGTTTATGCGGCATAAGTTTGATGCGTAGCAAGAGACACCGCTCTTAATTTTAAACAAAGAGGGCAATAACGGGTATAGACGTATTTGCACTGTTTATCTATTGAACTAGTGACGCGATGGCTAATAAAAGGTAAACCTTTGGAGTGTTTTGATAATTTGTTCTTTGGTATGTGACTATTTGCAATGTTTGATATTTAACTTATACTAGTTGCATTTCAACAATAACTGAAAATTTACAATTTTTTACTTTTAGGTTGTTAACAACAATCAAATTGGGTCAAATCTTGTCTAATCTTAAATCCATGAACTTCCTCCTTTACATTTTCAGCGTTTTCATGCTAAAGTTCGTTGATTATTGGTACACTTTCAAGCCGTCACTATAAATCAGGCAACACAGCAAATAATTACTTAATGATAGTCATTATAACTTTTGCAAATCATTAAACAGTACCGTCTTAATGGAGGTTAACATCTTTCGATTAAACATCATAAAGTACGGTTTTTTTGAGAAACTAATGATCTTTTAAATCTTCAATCAAGGCTATCTCATTAAGGGTATTCTTTGGACTTAATTTTTTCACTATTTAATGGAAAAAAAGTATTTTTTTTTTGTAAGTAAATAAGAAAATATTAATAGAGAAAAAAATGATTTTTTTTCGTATTAAATAAAATATTTATTTTTGTACTATTCAAAAATTTCTATTTTTATTCAATTGAACTGATGCCTTTTCCACACTTTTCAGACGAGGGGCACGGGCCGTTTTGGCTTGATTGGTAATAGAAGATGCACAATAAGTGAACAAATATTTTCAGCGTTCATAAATGTTCGTTGATTATTGGTGTACACTTCAGGCCGTTATGTATAATGCGCAAAAGCAAATACACTGCTTATGATTATTATTTTATTTTTTGTGTACTTAATTATATAGTAAGTCCGCCTCTCTGGGCGACTTAATTAATTAAGTAACAAAAATAAATAAAGTCAATTTAAGCATATTTTACTTCGGGCAGATCATTTAGTGGCTCTAAACTTTTTTTTGTTATCGTTTAACATTTTTTTTTTCACTGATTAACTTTATGAGCACAAAATTCTCACATACTATCATTTTATTTTCCGCCTGGTCTCTTGTTTTTAGGGTTCATGCATTGTCATGATATTGCATTGCAGGTTTTAATCATTTCCTTCATAAAATAAATAAGTAGATAATGAATAAATTCTAAACTCACAGGCGTGTTCAAGACCAGCTATTTTTAATAACATTTTTAAACACTCTTCGTAACGCATCAGAAATCATAAGGCAATGAATCATCTCGGCATGATTCAATATGAATTATAGTAAACAGCGGGTAAAATAATTCAATTATAACAGACATTTTAATCAAATGACATCAGAGTAGATCAATCATATGATTATCATGAAAAGAGGTAATTTAGCCCCTCGTTGAAGGGTCGCACATTGATCCCCTTATTTCAGACCAGGTGCCCGATTTTTCTGAAAAGTTGTCAAATTTTTCAACGAAAAGAATTTTTCCTGACGACATTTTTATCATGAAAAAATTGAGAAAGTTAAACAAAAATAACAGATTTTCAAGTATTTTATAATTTTTTTATATTTATCAAATCTGAATATACATAAAAACTTTTCATATTATTCCCATTAATTTAATTTTATAAGTAAATGTAAATATTGAAGACTTAAGGGTTTTAAACTCAAAAACAAGTTACATTGGAAAATTTTAATTAATAAAGAAAATTATTTTCAATTCAAACTTAAATTAAATTCAAATTAATGACAAATTTAAAGATAGTCAGAAAAAAAGCAATCGAGATAAAGGAAGCTAATGTGTAGTGACCCTCGCGCACAAGGTTTACACAATGATAAGTTCTGCCTCTCAGAATAACCAATAACGTCATAGATAATCCATGTCCTCCATTCACTCTTAAAGAACAAAAGCCTGCCAAATATCTAAGTGACAAAGAACGCGGTAATTAGAGATTCTGTGATCATAATTTTTGATAGAGTATGTGAGATGGAGTAGCTTTGCATAACGAAGTCAGGACCTAAAAGTCACAATCACCAAAAATATATATTTATCTTCCGAGAAAATTATATTACATTATCACGATACGAAAAAATTGAGGATATATATTTGATATATTTGAGAAGGAGGGATTAAAGAGTAAGTAGAGAAATTATTTGAGATAGAAAAGTACATATTGACTGTTATGAGATACAGTAAGTTCTCAAAGGGTGCCACATCACGGATTAGATAACCATTTTTGAACCTCGTAGAAATTTTTCGGCCAAAAATAAACTTTAATTTACGCTTAGTCAAAACCAATGCTATTTATAATCAAAGTTACATGGAAATGATACCATAAGCGGGTTGAAGAGAGTAAGCTATGACAAAAGACAATCAAGAAATAATAAAGTGCGAAACAATGGCGAAAACAATAAAACTTCAAGTCAAAAGATATTAAGTTTTTAAAACCTCAATATTTCAATTCAATAAACTTAATGTGTCACAAAACGTTACGAAGCTAGTAATCAACCAAGGATTCTTATAGTTTTAAAAAATTTGAAAAATTTTTAAATTCAGTTTTTAAAAAAGATCAGAGAAAAAACAATTTGATACGGTAAGAGACCTATTTAAGTAGCATGACGGTAGGAGAATTGACGGATAATTTTTTGAATTCAGTCATAGATTTTTAATGTTGTGATCCCAACTTATATTATGTGCCTCCAGTCAATAAATTTCGAAAATTAAAAATCGCGAACTTAATGAGGGTGCACAAAGTGGAGACTAATGCTTCATAGATTTTTTTGACTCTGAATATTGTGCGGAACTTTTGATTTGTAAATAAACTTTAAATTGGTTGAAAATTATAGAGTTGACAATCTACATGTTTTCTTCCTCAAATTCGAAACATGCCTTTTTCCTGGTACTAAAAATGCCGAACTATCTTAAGCATGTTCGAACCCTACTATGTTGTCTTAGTGATTGTTTTAGTGATTAGCTTTGAGTGAATAATTATCACTGATTACAACATCCGATTTACTTTGGAGGTCCCAATATCAAAACACCTTGCGCTTTAATCATAGTTAAAACGAATCACCGCCCCTACTACTGCAAAACTCAATTAGTTGCTAATCGGGCCGAACTAAGTATTAAAGTTTGGTAATTATAGGAATAGTGTTAAAATTTTAAGTCAAAAATTCCTTCTTTTATCGAAAATATTAGAAAACATGAAAATAAAGAGCCAATCTTAAGACTTTAAAATATTTTTAAAGAAATTCTAAAACCAATAATGAACCAGACCTCCAATTTAATGTTGAAATAGTTGTTTCTGAACAATGTCACAATTGTCATGTGGAACGATCAACAACTTTTTATTTATTAAGTTAAGCAATTGAAAACTCTGTTTGCATAAAATTGTCAATTTAATCAGATTTTTTGTGCATGATTACATGAAAAGTTTATATTCTGATTGAAATCATTCTTTTAAACTGTTTGCTTGATCTTTTTGAAGTAAAATAATTTTCAATGGAAACGTGACCAATAAGGCAGTGAAAACTAAGCGATATCATAGATAAATGATTTAAACATTGATAGCGGGTAAAGTGAATTAATGAATCATTGTAACGCAATTAAAAAATTGTTCAGCACAAAAATATTGCATGCAAATCTCATGTTTCAGAAAGCAAAACTTATATCCGCTTTATCACACTTTTGAAAATATCCGGCCCTGAGTTAGCAAACGTAGTGTGTGTTTTCAAGTGTAGGCAGGGATAGTTTACAATAAGTGTGATAGAATGAGATTAAAGCTTCAAGAAGATATTTAACAAATCTCCAGAAAATTGCTGTGTTCGGCAATAAGGACCGCTTTTAAGTTTCAATAATCCAAAACGAAATGAGTGATCTTACTTCAAATCAAAAAATTTTCTAATACTCAGAAAACTTCAAAGAAAGGACAGCCAGTTTAAGTAACTTTCAAACAGGAAAAATATTCGAAGAGCCTAGTTGCGTACTCGGCATCCTGACTAGGTGCAGCCTGAATTTTTTTATTTTCAAAAATTTTTCATGAGAAAAAGCCGTTAGGTTGCGAATTGTAGGATTTCTCGATTGAATAGTTGAATGAGATACGTTAGAAGTGTGTAAATGATGGAAAAGACTATGGATGTAAGGATGACACTGAGCACAATGTTTGAAGAAAGTAGGTTCAATTTTTTTTGGCATGAAAGTTGATTTAAACGAACGTTCGCGCGTGAGCATTACCTCAGGTTGTGTTAAATAAGACATAAAAGATTAAGATAATAGATGATGTGTTGACAGTTTAAAGACCTCCCAGGGATGTGAAATCTAGAAATTTGTCTAAAAGTCGTGTGGGAAGAAATCAGTTAACTTTTTTTGGCCCCATAGACAATTCAAAATAGTGCAAAACTTTTGTGATCTTTTTTATCATTTGAGTGACAGGTCGATGCATTGAAAGAAAAACTTCGGTCTACAAAGGTCGGCGTCTGAATTTTAACCACTGAAAAAATTTAATCACTTGCTTTAAAAAAAAATTTGCGCTTCAGAGAACCATTTTTTAATAAAACTGACATAGTGTTTTTTCTAACGAATATAAAGGCCTTAAACGAATTCGCATAGATTGAAAAAAAAAATAAAATATTTCCGCTATTTGTGANAACAATTCCTTGTTAATAATAACGGTGATTTGTTTTCATTAATTAAGATGAAATTTCGATGTTAGGAACGTTTTTTCGTAATTTTTAGTTTTTTTGAAAAGTTAGTTGAAAGGTGGTTAATATTTTTAAGGGAGATAAAAAAGATAAATACTTTCTTTTGTTTCAAGGTTTTCTGATGTCATTATTTTTTTAAGGGAGGGTGACAATAAAGTTCATATTTGAGGTTTGTTTGACAGTTGGTTGCAGTTCCGAGCAGAAAGACTGTGATTCATGAAGAGAAACAAAAAAAAACATAAAACTTTTGTCACACTGTAATTTTTACATTTTATCAAATTTTTCTTATTTCAATATTTTTTCTATTCTATTCTTATTTCAAGAAACCGCCAAAAAAACCTAAAGCTTTTGTCACACTGAAATTTATACTTTTATTAAAATTATTTTATTTCAATATTTTTATGGGAGGGTGACAATAGAGAAAATACCTCATTTGCGTTCGTTTTAAGGTTGGGTGCAGTTTCAGAAGGAGATCATGATTTTTCAATTATCGAAAA
>SCLH01000002.1:62666-111321 GCA_004367855.1 Oikopleura vanhoeffeni
CGGGGAACACCCCAAAAGCTAAAACACATTGGGTATAAATACATAATGTGGAATATGTTCAAAATTTCAATTTCCGCATACTCTGATAATTATTCATACAAAAAAATGATCAATAATTTTCATTATGTGTTTTTTTTTCAAAAATTAAATTTAGCTGATATAGAATCAAAATTATACGTTTTTTCAAAATAATTTTCTTTTAGGTTCTTAAAAAGGGAATACCGCGCGCGGCCGTATAGGCCATACCGTATTGGCTATACGGTATAGCGGAAGTGGGACCATGATGACGAGCGTACAAGGCCAGATGGCGTACCACCACGACAAGGATTTCATTAAATATTAACAGCCTTCTAGTATATAATATGATACATACGTACCTTATAAAACCGAATGAAAATGGGCAGACCATAAACCGAAAGTTTACACATCCTACAAAGGTGGAGTTCCGACTTTGCAATATGAACTTTGGAAGAAGAGAAATATAGCTCGTTGGTCGGTGCTGGCGTGATGGTCCACATTCAGCGCTTGTGGTCGAAAGGGTTTAATTCCCTGTCATGTCATCTTAATTGTTTTAAGTGATAATAAGTATAGGAATCTTGGAAGTTACTTAATTTCAGAACTAATTACTACTTTTATAAGTAACTACCATATTTTTATAATTTTTGATTTAGAAGGGAACAGACTGAAGCCCTCGGATTACTGTACACGTTTATGGTGTCGTTTTAAATTCGACCAATGCCGAATACAGAATAACTCAGTACATTTTTTTTGTTATTAATTTTACACCGTGATATTTTCAAGGTTATAATTGTAAACAGCGAAGATTACCGAAGTGAAGTACTGTGAATTGGGGGGGGGGGAAAAAAAAACAAAATATGGGAAAATGTCTAATCTTTTACCAACTGAACGTCCATCTCAAAAAGTTAACTATCTCTATAGCGCGAGTTCGAATCCCACTAATGAAGTCTTAGTGATTGCTTGAGTGATTCAACACCGGTGCCAAATTATCGGTTACAATATCAAAGGCACCCTTGCCTTTACTATCATACTCAAGACAGTCACTAAGACAACAATAGTGGGATTCTAACACGCGCTAATAGAAAGTAAACGTTTTTGAGATTGAGTTCCGTTGGAAAAAAGATATTAAGGAGAGCTTTTTTTTTAAAGTGACCACCTCCCTGTTAAGAACCACGAAACGTAAGAGATATCGGGAAACGGTTTTTTTGTATCCGATACTAAGAAGATTTAGCCCGAAGAGAAATTTTGGTCGATTTTTGACCCGACCAAGTGACCGGTAATCACCGGTAAATTCAGTTTAACGAGACTACCCATAGTTAACAGTTTAAAACTTGGTGGTGGGGGTAAATTTTCAAGAAAATTTTTTTGTTTTTTTTTTAATGTTTGACTACCAGACACCACCTGGTGGAGTTAAACCAATTGTATCTCCGACACTGTATTTATTCTGAACCTAAAAATCGTAATTTTCCCGGGTATTTTTTCAAGAGAAAAATTTTGGCATATTGTATTTTGACACCAGACACCACCGTGCGTGGAGTAAACACGACATTTTTTCACGACCACTGGTATGCTAGTCTACCTAAAATGTAATTTCCCGGGTATTTTCAAGAGAAAAATTTTTGGCAAGATTATTTGACACCAGACACACCTGGTGGAGTTTAACACGAAATTTTTGTATTCCGACACTGGATGCATGGCGGGATATTTATTTGTAGATACTACTCAGTCGGGTGCGAACTGTTCTCGAAAACGGCTCATCCGGATTCAAAAAAATAGTTTAAAAAAGTGTTTATGGCAAATGTTCAGATCTCGCAAATAGACTATTTTCGTTACCCCTGGTAGATAACCGGTAAAAACCGGTCAAAATCCATAAATCGTAACAAGAAATAATGAAGTGATAAACGACTTCCAGATACTCTATGGGTAGGTTGGAAGAAAAAAAGTTTGGTATATTTTTTTTGTCACAGACAATCCCATCAAAGGTGTCGAATACCTATTTATTGTATATATTGAATGAAATGGTGATAGGAGCGGATAACATGGAACCATGGGTTACTTTGAAGAGAGAAAAATTTTGGTCGATATTTTTTTTTGTCAAGTACGCCATCTGGGGTGTCAATTAGCACATTTATCTAAGATATTGAATGGGCTGGGAAAGGTCGCTGTATTTCAACACAAAGATGAATTTTTGAGAAGAAAATTTGGTGATATTTATCACCTGACGCCACTAAGGGTCAAATTACACACCTTATCGTATATATTAATGACAATGGAAAAAGAAGCTGAAATACATGGAACCAGCGGTCATTTTTTTGAGAGAAAAATTTGGTAATTTTTATGTCACGTGACGCCATCTACGGTCCTACATATTTCTCAATGCAGAAATTTTAGTAAGTTGGATCTCATCAAACACGAAATAAAAATGACTGCAAATCTGTTTTTTCGTAGGACGATTTGAAATAAGAAAGTTCAAAAACTCAAAAATGGGTATGATGTTTTAACCTATCTGTAGAGAATTTTTTCCTGGTCATTTAAAGACCCAGGATTGTTTTTTTATAGAAAAGAGTTCAAAAAAAAATCGAATCTTTAAGGTCATTTTCGTGATTTTTACACGGTAAATGTATCCCAGTCTAGCGAAGCCGTATAAAGGCCTAGAAGGCTGATTTTTGGCCAGTGAAAATTAAGCGTTTTCGGCTACCCGTTTTTTTAATTGAGGGTCGGCGACCAATATTTGAACCTTCTAATGACCGGTCAACAGTTCAATGGTCAATCCAAAGTTCCATCGTATGGACTTGTAAAGTACCCCCAACAGAAGCGGAAAGACACTCCTAATGAACCACGATTAGGAACTAATGGTCAATAATGTAGGAGAGTCGCTAGAGAGAAAAAACTGGTCAAGCACCAAGGTCAACCCAAGTTCCATCGATAGGACTGTCAAGTACCCCTCAAATAATCGGAAGAGGGTCGACTTCTGATGCAACGGCTATTAGCAACTAGGTCAATAATGTACTGAAAGGTCGCTAGAGAGCCAAAACTGAGAAAGAGCAAAAAAGTTTGCTCTCTAGCGACCTTTCAGTACATTATTGACCATAGTCCTAATACGTTCAGTAAAAGTTGACCTTCCCGATTCTTTTGGTCTAAAAATGACAGTAAAAAAATTCTCACAAGATAGGTTAAAAAACATCGATCACCGCATTTGTTGAGTTTTGAAATTGTCTTATTCAAATCGTCAGGATTAACACCCGATGACTACTACCCGGCAGCTGAGAAAGGAACATTGAATTGAACCTGAGAATCACTTCGGGGCGTTTAACTTAATGCTACCTGGCAGACAAGGGTTCTATAGGCAATAAAATTCCCATTTTCCTTTGCCGGACACCTATTTAGATTGAATTCTCTCTCAAAGAATCTAAAAATTAGTTCTTTGCCATAAAGGGAAGTCAAACAATTGCATAATGCATTTCAAAAATGTACCCAAAATGGTTTTTTTCAGTGTCATTGATTTTTGACATCATCATTTGGCCCAAAGAAAAAATAATTTTAGATTCTACTTAATGATGTTGAATTTCTAACCATTTAAGCGGAATTTGTCAAATTTCATTCTAGAAACTTTTGTTCAGGTTAATTCCAAGTTCAAAATCTCAAATTTACCCATTTTACTATCGACCCCACGATATACAGTTATACCACTTATCAAATATTTATTATTTTCTGGAACCTTATACATAACATAAATCGTAGTTTATTGCAGTCAAATTACAATTTATTGTCTATATTATTGTATCGTGCATGGTGTAGATCATGACACCGAAAGTGGTGTCAACGTGACAAAATAGATCACCAAAATTTTTTCTCGAAAAATGTACCCCTGATTCAATCATTATCAGCGCCTATTTCATTTCAGTCATAACGACAAATGCGTAATTGACACCGAGCATGGTGTCAGTGTCAAAATCATAACCCAAATTTTTTCTCAAAGAAGTAGCCCTGGTTCCTTATACACATCGTCTGTTCCAGTACATTCAATATATACGTAAAATGTGTAATTCTGACACCGACGATGGTGTCACATGACAAAAAAAATATCACTAAAATTTTGGTCGTCAGAAGTACCTCCCGTAAAAGTCACTGGAAAGTGATATTCCTGAAAAATAATTTCGAAAACCGACATGTGCGGTTTTTTAACCGGTATACCGGTCATCTACCAGGTAACGAAAAAGTCCTATTTTGCCGAGATCTGAACATTTGCCATAAACACTTTTTAAAATCTTTTGAATCGGATGAGCCCGTTTTCGAGGAACATTGCGACCCGACTAGATAGTATCTAAATAAATATCCCGCCTACTGTGAACCTAAAATATAACCCAATGTCTTTAGCTTTTGGGTGTTCCCCGAGGAGATTCACGCTTAACCAATCAGAGCGCGACTTGGTTAGTTAATTTCAAGGGGCGTTTTAATCTCCCCCTGGAGAAACCCCAAAAGCTAAAACACAATTCGGCACATTCGGTACTAGAATCTCGGGTATTTTGTCAAGAGAAAAATTTTTGGAAATATCTATTTTGACACCAGACACGCACTCTGGTGGGAGTGAACACGATATTTAATAGAGACGTTACTGCACCTAAAAATATAACTAATCGATAACTTTCAAGAAAAACAAATATGCTTTTATAATTTGGAATATTATTTTGACATCTGACACCTAACGCTGGAAATTTTTGTTTATCTTGAACTATGATGTTTATTTTTCGCGATACAATATTCTCGCCCTTATTTTATTCGAAATAAACGACCACACCTTTCAGCAGTTAATTTAGTTTGGCCATATTTTGATTTAACTCCCATGCCCATCGAGTTGAAACGGCGAATTAATTCAATTTCATTCAACATACGGAGTTTCACGAATATCGAATTCAATCGCTAACAAACAGCTCGAATGCATACAGCCCCAAATTAGTTCTTAATATCAGAATTTAGACCCTAGGTTCCTACAGAAAAAACGGAAAACCAAAGTTTTTGTGAACGAATTATTTTGTATAAACTGTATACATGCCTGAAATGTTTCTTAAAAAAACAGAGCGTTAAGATATTCCCATAAAATTTAACCCAAATTATGCAAAAATTTCTCCCGAAAAATGCTGTCACAGCACAGGTGGGTCTGTGTCAAATAAATCAAGTTTTTTCACCCTGAAAAGTACCCGAATAAGTAGCATTTTAAGTTCACATATCATACCAGTGTCAATGGTACAAGAAAAGTGCTCTAACACCACCAAGTGGTGTAACGTGTGTCAAAATAACTCACGCCAAAATTTCCTGAAAGTTCTCCCCATTACGTATATTGTAAGTCTCTATGATATTCCAGTGTCGATAGTCAAAAAAGTGCTTTTCAGGCACCTAGGTGGGTCCTGTGCCCCGAAACAAATGAGCCAAAAATTTTCTCTTGTGAAAGTTACTCCAAAATAAGTAAGGATTTAGGCCCTAGAGTATACCAGAGTCGATATTCAAAAAAAGTGCCTTTACACACCAGGTGGTGTCGGATGTCAAAATACAACATGCCAAAAATTTCTCTTGAAAAGTTTACTCCAAATAACGTACGATTTAGGCCCCATGATATTGCCAGTGCGATATTCAAGAAAGGTGCTCTTACGACACCGGGGGTGTCCCGTGTCAAAACACAAAATAACCAAAAATTTTTTTTTTCGCAAGTCAACCCCTTTAAAGTAAAAATCAAGTTGATATTAGATTAGTTCTTCTCAAAACCGCCAATTACCGTGTTCTTCCGCGGATACCGGTCAACTGGTCGGGGTCAAAAATCGACAAAATTTCTCGTTCGGCCCTAAAACTTTTCTTAGCATCGGATCAAAAACCGTTTCCGGATATCTCTGACCGGTTGTCTACAGGGGGGGGTCACTTAAAAAAAAAGCTACCTTAAGGTAAAAATAAAGGGTGGTAGTTAAGGAGGGTAGCGGTCGTAAAAATGTTCCTTTTTACTTCATCTTATCAGGAAACAAAACTTTTGAGAAAGGCCATTTAGTAGATCTTTATTTAATCTACAAGAATAATTCATCAGAATAATTTTTGGTCGACCCTGTTGACCACAGTTATTAAGGGATGCCGACCACATTTTCTATCCCCATCCCAATTTTCCCTTATTTATGCTCACACCTACGCAAAAATGGAACGGAAAACCAATCCCTTTGACAACCCACTTAGGGCCCACCGCGGTGCACCGCTAAAAGCGTGGAATAATATGCGTCTTTGATTGACTTTTCTTACAAAATGATAGGAGACGATGAGTAATAGCTTGTACATAGGATCGCCGCGCACCGAGTTCATCGTACAAGCCTGCTGGTGACCACCATGCGGCAAGTTCTAGAACATCTAATCATATTTAAAATAATTATATAAATACAATTATATAAATAATAATTATATAAGTATAAAGTTGGTGCCACGTACCAAAATAAATAATGTGAAAATATTCATCCCCGAAAGTAACCCTTATTTTATATTTGTAGATTATTATCTAGTTTCATTGCTGTGTTAACTCTATAAAGCAAAAAATTGCATTCAAATCATGAATTTCCGGTCTGATGAGCAATTTCTGAAACTCACCAAAATTCTTGAAATTAAAAATAAGAGGAACTTTCGGGGGTCGACATTCCGCCGGCCAAAATGATACTTCCCCATAATATTTTTGGTTTATGTGTTTTAAAACACAGCAAAGCAGGTGGGATTAACTTTATTTTCTGAATCCATACTAAATAATGTCTTGATAGACGGAAAGTCAATAAAAAAGAATACTTAATTCTTCCTCAAAATGTTCTAACTTATTGTTAATCTAATAAAATTACTTCTGAAATACAGTACACTGGGTGTACCCTTATCCGTACACCTCAGCTCGGTCAAAAATCGTTCGGATAAGGGTACATAGTACGGATAAGGGTACACGTCTACATAGGCGTTTAGGCTTGTAAGCGTTTTCATCTCGACCATAAATCGTACGGATAAGGGTACCCAGTGTACAACAAGATTTCTATGCTATTCTCATTAACAAATTAATGCCAAACCGGAGGATCGAACGAGGGTCTCCTCGTCCACAGCGGCGAGTGCTAACCATTGCGCCACATAGTACCATGAGTATATTCTCTCCTTCCAAACCATTATTGCAAAGATGGAAATGTTTTATGGAAATGATGGCTTCGTTAAAAAGTTATAAAATTCATCATGTATTAATTACATAAGTATCCATTATTTTGGTTTTTCAAAACAAAATAATCTATTTCTGGAAAAATTCGGGTTAATAAATATCAAGGTTAAAATTCTAAGTCCATGAATTATAACTAATAAGTTAATCGATTTTCTTTTAAAAAAATACCACCATTTTATTGACATCAATTTTCATTCCGCAAGTAAAAAAAAATTATACGAAAATATTCCGACAACAACATTTTTTTTACTACTGTTGTTCTTGTCTAAGCGGTTCTTGTGTCCGCTTAGACAAGAACCACAGTAGTTGTTATTTTCGTATACAAATATTTCTAAAGAGTTTCTTGGTTTTTAAATAATTAATTTTTAATTGTACCTGTGGATCTAGCTGATCTTGACCATAAGTAAATTGAATAACGGAATCATCTGTATTTCTCACAGTCCCATCATAATTCGCACAAAGCCCTTCCAGCGCCTTAACCAATCGCCGTTGCATATAACCGGTTGACGCCGTTTTAACCGCCGTATCAACCAACCCCTCTCTTCCTCCCATGGTGTGAAAGAAAAATTCAGTCGGAGTCAAGCCAGAAAAGAATGAATTTTTGACAAAACCGCGAGATTTTGGATCTTTTGAATTACGCTCAAAATGTGGCAAGGATCGATCTTCGAAACCATTTGGAATTCGATTTCCAGAAAGTACTTGCTGGCCGACGCAAGCGATCATTTGAGCAATATTGATATTTGATCCCTTAGAACCGCATAGAGCCATGTTTAACGGACCATTGTGACGACTCAATTCGCGAAAGCAAGCTTTTGCAGCGTCATCTCTTATCTTTGAAAGTTCCTACATGGATTAGATTTTTTGCGGACGATTTAAAAAAATAATAAAAAGGCATTAATCGCTCGCATGTACGCTAACATTCACCATGAAAAATAAACCGCCGCCCATAATAATTTATGTGAAAACGCCCTGAGGTCACATTTTTGTTCAAATGAGTCTCCTAATAGAAATCGGTACTTTTTTGTTATGATATTTATTAATTTTGTTGTTTTGCCATTTACAGAAAATAAATGAAGTTTACAATANTGGTGCCGGTCAGCTGCCTTTGAAAAAATCCTATGTCAAACTTCGCGATTTCAAAAAAGTCTATATTGGAAAATTCAAAAGAAAAGTTAAAAAAAATCGCCTAAATGCCCGAAGAAAAAAAACAATTCAAAGACAACAAAAATTGGAAGAAATCTACGATATTTACAAAAATTTAGATTTCGAAGAGCAAATTATTGAAGCCGTGTCCACTGCTTTCACAATCGGCAATTTGAATCAAATCGAACTTCAAACTTCATTTTATGAACCAGCAGAACATACTATGATGCCTTTTTCTGATGATTCTTCAGATGAAGAATAATAAATTATTTCTCCTTTTATCTTTTTTTTTATCTTAAAAGTTTTCTTTACTTTCATATTCACCTTATTTATCCTTTGTTTTATCCAAATAAAAAGTCCTTATTAAACTTCTAATTAGCTCCCTTATTTAAACGCCGCTTCATAGGTGTCAAAAGTTTCGAGCCAAAAGCAAATAATAGTTTCGAGGCGGACGGGATCGGTTGGGTGGTACCCGGAAATGTTGGCCTCTGGGGGGCGAATAAATTTCATTATATTGAAAAAGTTATAAAATTCATTATGTTTTAATTACTTAAGTATCCATTATATAGTAACTACTTCATGGACTACTTAATGGAAGTTAATCATTTTCTACTTAAGGGGGTAGCAGCGATGTGGCAGACTGGCGTCAATTTAACTTACGAAAATAATCAGTTGGTTGATTTGTTTGTGCTTGGTATCGTTAGCTGAACCAGAATAAATGTGTATCAGCTCATTAAAATCATTTTTTATCTATTTTAGGAAAGATTTGAGTTCGAACTTTTATTTTTGAATTCGTAAAATTTTCAAAAAAATTCATAATATTATTAAAATTTCCCGCATTTTTCACTCTAAAATTTTTTTTTTTCTAAAATCTGTGAATAAAAACGAAAAAAACAGCCACTTTTACTTTTTTCATGCATGTTTACATATTTTCTGAATGCTGTTTAAAAAATCATAACATGTTCATTTGTCATTTTTTGTCGACTTTTTGTAGAAATATTATGAAAAATTTAGCAAATCAAGTCAAAAATTTTTTACAAATGCTTTTTTAAATTCTCCTTGAAAAATCATGCCGAATCAGTTGTGTTATTGTCTGGTATCTATTTGATTTCCGTATTACAACCGATGGAAGGGTCAATCGAATATCGTTTATGAACTACTGATGAAATTTACAACACTTGCTTGTGACACCTGTTTGTGCCATTTGGTACGCAATTTATAGAAATTTTATTTTATTCGAAAAATCTATATAAAATTGCGGGTGTAATAGGCTACTTAACTTTAAAAAATCAGGACATTTTTTCATATTTAAACTCAATTGAAGGTCAATTTTTTTCCCTAAAAAGCTGTTTTTCTTTTTTTTTCATGGAAAAAAAAACTTTCATATTAAAGAAATTTTTCATGTAGATGATGATTCTCCCACTAATTAGTGCATTCCACCCGAAACTGTCTGAACTTTATAAATATTGCGTTCAAAACAAATCCCACATCGGGTCAAGTTGGAAATGGAGTTGTAATAAAGAGTGGTTTTTGATATTTTTACAGATACTAAAGTATGTTGAGAAATTAAAAATGTTAACGTTTGCAAGAATGAACACTTTAATTGAAGATAAAAAATAAAATAAAAAAATTTCACATTCGTTTTTTTTCAAAAATCACTCCGAAAAAATGCACCAATCTGCCACATTGCTGCTACCCGCTTAAACATCATTAAGTACTGTTTTTTTAGAAGACTTAATGATCTTCAAAAGTGAAATCAATGCTTAAGCTCAATGCTTAATCTCCGTTATTTTTTTATTTTTCGTAAATCAGTAACATTTTATTTTTTGGTGTGTTCTTAGGCCAAGTTTTCTGGTAGTTAGTTAGGCATTAACTTCTTTTTTGTTCTGAATTGAGATGAAGTTTCCCCGTTCAGAACACTGATCTCCAATCAATAACACACCATTTCCGGACATCGAGTCTAAGGCGTGATAAGTTGAGGTCAAAATAGAGATAAAAGGTATCTAAAAAATCCTCTTCATTTTTTCCAAAGAATTCCGGTTTCTCAGCCTCTATCTATTTTGGTCATTTTAGACACCAGGGAGTAAAAATTTCAAAGAGTATTGAGCAAGTTTTCTGCCTCAAATTAACAAAGAAACACGGCAGGAGTGCTGAAAAACTTCAGTTTCGATATTTTCTGAGTCGAATCGACCTTTGAAGCCCTCTGGGTCAATAGAAATATAAACTGTCAGACAAAAATGAAAAAAAGTTCACCACAAGTATGTGTAATGAGAAAAAAGTCTTAAAAACGTTTTCAGATCATCCTCAAAGTTGTTTTTATGTTATTTAAGTTCTTTTTCAGAATACCGTATATTGCTTACCGTATATAAAATCATCGTTGATTTCATAGTTCATCTTGGGAACTTGTAAGTACCCTCAAAAGAATCGCAAGAGTCGACTTTCTCATTACAATATAGGCAACTATGGGTCAATTATGTACTGAAAGGTCGACAAAAAGCAACAATCGCCTTGTGAAATCTACCGTTTAGTACATAATTCACCCATAGTTGCCAATATTTTTATTCTAAAGTCGACCTTTCCGGTTTTTATGCAGGTACATACAAGCTTCTTCGATTGAAGTTGTTCTTGAACTTTGTCATTAAAATAGTTCTTTTTTATTTTAAGGAGCTGATTCTGTGAAAATTTTAATAAAAACATGCATTTTTTTTGCAGTATTAGCACCCGAATTGGTGACGGTTTCATACTACAAATTTCAAAATGTCAAATTAAGCCTTAATTTGTATTACTTATGCCCTTAATTCTGTGAATTGTGCTAAAAAGAGATATTTATTATATTTTTTGTATCACCATTTGATGCCTTTACTTTTTTTACATATTGTTTTCATACGAATTCACCATATTACCAAGTGAAAAATATATGTTGATAGTGAATCTAAAACATTGTGAGTCCAGAAGTTGTTTGCCATTGTGGGAGTTAAGTAACCTGGACGACTAACCTGTAAGGCTAAACTGAATCTGTACATCGTATTTAAAATAACCCTTATAAAAATAAGTTTAGCAAACCGTCTAGTTTAGGGTGGGAAATGCGAATTGAAAAATCGAAAATATGTGTTCCGCGACACGTGAGTAGGCTTAAAAGAAGCGCAGTATCAAACTTAGTACGTGTAATGTAAAAACCTTAAAATTCAATTTTCGCAGCTGTCCTACACTGAAAAAATTTTTTATGCTCATTTTCTGAATCTCCATGATCAGGTGCTCCGTTTGAGCAAACTTATGACAATAAATTTAAAAAAAATACGAAATTTTTTTCGAAAATTTCCAAAAAAAAGTTTGAAATTTCCAAAAAATTAATTAAATTTTTCAATCATTTCATCGATAAAATTTTTTTTGTGAATATAGGTCGGAAAACTGTCAAACTGACTGTTGAAACTCAAACGTAAAAAATTACACTGGGTGTACCCTTATCCGTACACCTTAGCTCGGCCAAAAATCGTTCGGATAAGGGTTCACGTCTACATAGTCGTTCAGGCTTATAAGCGTTTTCAACTCGACCAAAAATCGGACAGATAAGGGTACATCGCGATGCATCGTACGGATGAGCGTGCGTACGGATAAGTGTACCGACAATTTCAAAAACCTGATCGGATCGAACTTNTTAATCTCCATTATCTTTTTTATTCTTTGTAAATCAGTAACATTTTATTTTTTGGTGTGTTATTAGGCCAAGTTTTCTGATAGTTAGTTAGGCATTAACTTCTTGTTTGTTCTAAATTGGGATGAAGTTTCCTCGTTCAGAACACTGATCTCCAATCAATAACACACCATTTCCGGAGATCGAGTCTAAGGCGTCATAAGTTGAGGTCAACATAGAGATAAAAGGTATCTGAAAAATCTTCTTCATTTTTTCCGAAGAATTCCGGTTTCTCAGCTTTATCTATTTTGGTCATTTTAGACACCAGGGAGTTAAAATTTCAAGTATTAAGCAAGTTTTCTGCCTCAAATTAACAAAAGAAACACGGCAGGAGTGCTGAAAAACTTCAGTTTCGATATTTTCTGAGTCGAACGACCTTTGACGCCCTCAGGGTCAATAGATATATTTAACTGTCAGACAAAAATGAAAAAAAAGTTCACCACAAGTATGTGTAATGAGTAAAAAGTCTTAAAAACGTTTTAAGATCATCCTCAAAGTTGTTTTTATGTTATTTAAGTTCTTTTTCAAAATACCGTATATTGTTTACCGTATATAAAATCACCGTTAATTTCAAAGTTCATCGTAGGGACTTGTAAGTACCCTCAAAAGAATCGCAAGAGTCGACTTTCTCATGTCAATATAGGCAACTACGGGTCAATTATGTACTGAAAGGTCGACAGAAAGCAACAATCGCCTTGTGAAATCTGAAAAATTTGACTGTTTTTTGCTATCTAGTAACCGTTCAGTACATAATTCACCCATAGTTGCGAATATTTAAATTCTAAAGTCGACCTTTCCGGTTCTTATGTGGATACATACAAGCTTCTTCGATCGAAGTTGGCCTTGAACTTTGTCATTAAAATAGTTCTTTTTTTATTTTAAGGAGCTGATTCTGTGAAAATTTTAATAAAAACATGCAATTTTTTTGCAGTATTAGCACCCGAATTAGTGACGGTTTAATACTACAAATTTCAAAATGTCAAATTAAGCCTTAATTTCTATCACTTATGCCCTTAATTCTGTGAATCGTGCTTAAAAGAGATATTTATTATATTTTTTTTTATCACCATTTGATGCCTTCACTTTTTTTACATATTAATTTTATACGAATTTACCATATTAACAAGTGAAAAATATATGTTGATAGTGAATTTAAAACATTGTGAGTCCAGAAGTAGTTTGCCATTGTAGGAGTTAAGTAACCTGGACGACTAACCTGTAAGGCTAAACTGAATCTGTACATCGTATTAAAAATAAACTTTATAAAAATTAGTTTAGCAAACCGTCTAGTTATTCTTCATAACTTTATAACGTCTTCTGCAAATTTGTCCCATTATAGCCTTATTATAGTCCGATCTCAATTGGACATGACAAAAAAGATAATGTGCATAACTACCTAAGGTAGTTATGCGCCCATTAATATTTTTTTGGAGAATTTATTAACCAAGCTTAGTTATCTGAGATAAGCACCAGGATTCCAAAAATATACTTGAAATTTCTATATGTTATTTCGTTTTTGAAATATTGTGATAGTAAGTCGTCATAATTAGCGTTTTCCAGCGGGTAATTATCTTTTTATGAAAGAACCAGATGTCCGGGTGAAATTTCCAAATGTGGAAAATGACCATCTTTGATCATAAAATACCCGAACTTTAAATCGAATTATATTTTCTTTAACATTTATAGAATCTGAGAAATTTTATAAAATTATATTAACTACTTCTTACTTCTTAATTTTTGCCCATTAATTGTTAGATTCAACATTTATTTTCATGAAAACGCACAAATTTGCAAAATTATATTTTTACTTATAATTTCGAAAATATCCATAATCAGTGTTTTTTTTATCAGTGTTTGAGTTCAGGAAAAATCTCATTATTTGCAATTAATAAAAGCATTAATTTTATCGAATCTAAGATATATTTATTTATTGCATATTATTAAAATACAGCATAAAAATCAGTACAAAAATTGCTTTTAGCGCTTTTTTTAAGTTTCTTGAGCTACTCCTCCTGTGTGGATCAAAAATTTACTTGCGCTTGGTATGTACCCTAAGTCGGGGTATGCTACACCAGATAGTTGAATAACTTGATTTTTGATGGAAGTTGCTTAATTATTAGACATTCATGATAAATTTTAGAGAATAAATTTACTGTTTTTCATTAGCTAAAAACAAATTCGCCAAAAAATAAATAAAATCATTCGAAGTTAAATTTTTGATATGTCATATATATGAAATCCGATATATTTATAGTATCCTGGATTAAATTACCATGACTCAAATTATCACTTTGGCGACCTCAAGTGACAGCCTGTGGTCTGATGACCGCGAGACGATTGATCATTTTCGGTCCATTCAGTTATATATATTTTGAATTGAATTTATTAAAATTAAATTTATTTATTATATTAAATAAAAGTCCAGATTCCACCTGAAAATGATTGTTAATCAGACTAACTAATGTGAATTTAATTAGTGTGTTCGTTTGAAAGGGGCCTCGTTCTCGTGCGAAATCCATTTGACGCAATAAATCCGAATTCAACCACCACAAAGCCGGAAAAAACAAAAGAACTGATTTATCTGTCTACGAGGAAGCTGGTTGGCCAAAATTTGCACAGGAACATGCAAATAATTGGCTACATTTTCACAACGAATGGCTGAACACGTAAGCAACTTATCCGTTTTTCTTTAAAAATAATGACTTTTTGACTTTAAGATTTGACGGCCCAGTTAAAATTACATGTTTCGATAATCTGATAACAGATACAATTTCTGAAGTCGGGACATGGCTTGATTTTTTAGATCTTGATCACAGAAGATTGGCTGTATCAGGATTGGCATGAAGTTTGTAGTTTGCTAACGCATTTAATTTCTTTAGTCTCCCTGATTTAAATTCATATCAATTTTGAGAATAAATCAGAAAAGCGATCTAAAAGGTTGCAAATAATTAAAAAACTCGTCGAAGTTTAAAATACAGCTTTAATAAGGAACGTCACGTTCTAAACGTATTGATACATGCTTTGCCTTGTATTTAACTCAGAGTCTAGTATTTGAAAATTGAGTTTAATTTTCAATATCTTTTTTAATATGATCTCATCAATCAAGCGCCCGCTATATTTATGTCATAATCACGTGAATTTTTTTCACCTGTGTCTTGAGGTGAAACAATATCGCTTGCATTTTTGTCGTCTTAATTTGACTCATATGATATGAGTCATATCTCTTTAAGGGGGTTGTTCAGGCATTCCATATATCTTCTGAATATATCAAAAGTAAAAATTTTTTTGAAAATTTTTCAAAAAAATTTGAAAGTTTCCTAAAGTGTCTAGAATGAGAAAATGTTGCTTGCTTCTTGCGAGAGAATGGTTCATAATTTGGCTATAGTTTATTATCCCGTTTCCAGAAACATTATTGTTGCCAATCGTTTGATACTATTCAAAATTTGATTCAATGACCCTGAGCTCAAGGAGCTTAAGACCTGAAATAAAAGATTAAGACCTTTTTTCCAAATTGCCTCGAAAATTTTCAGTTTGTATAAAAATTGATTCGTTGGTACAATAAACGAAGAATACGACTTTCAGTGGCTAAGATGGCCACAAACGGCACTTTTCGCTATTTTTGAAGAATTTTTAGGTAAAAATCGGAAAAAACAAGTTACAGTTATTTTTTTAAATTTCATGTTTTGTTAAAAAAATCAAATTCTTTTGAAATAAGGTGAAAACAATACGACTTTAAATGATTTTTTGTGCGCGGTTAACTTGATTAATCGGTTGGTCGAACATGCTATGGAAATAATTAGAAAGAAAATCTTTCTAAAGATTACGAACTACTATCTTGAAATTTTTATAATATTGTTATGAAAAAATAAAAGTTAAGAGCCCTTGAAAAAGCCTTTCCAGCCTATACAACCCCCAATAGAGCCTCATTTTTGCGACGACCACCTCTTAAGGAATTTATTCTGATTTTTGACTTGCACATCATTTTTGATTCATATTTCTTGTGAAATATTAGAAATCGAAAATTAAAAATTTCCGGGTATGTTAACTATAAAATCATTCAATTTGTACCCAATAAAAAGTCGAGATCCGGTTGGAGCATTTTACCGAAAAAAAACAATCAAATATGACAATTTATTTCGTAAAGAAGAAGCTGACTTAATTCTGAGACAAATCGAGACAGTATCTAAATGGCTAATACAAGGTGGACATACGGACTGTACAAAATTATTTAAATACGATAAATGCTGCTAAATTGCTAATCTCACCTGAACTTTAATGACCTCAAATTTTTTACAATTTTGTTATGATTTTTAAATTTTTATACAATTTTATCCTTTTTTTACGTTGTTTACAATTTTAAGCACATATTTACTTTTTTATATTTTGATTGTCTTGACGTGATAAAATAATCTCTCTGAATTCTGCAAAAATCTGTTTCTGTATAATTATCAATCATAATTTATCATACAATTTATTCAAAACATTCATTACGGTCAAGTATATTTAGAAAAAATCTCACTAAGTTTTTACCGTATAATTATGTAAACGATATACCTGTCAATTGTGACTCAAACAAAAATTGTTTTCGGAGATTCCATTCAGAACAAGAAATGCGTTATAATCTTCCTTGGATGAACGTTAAATATCTTGAACACCGTGAGAATTTTCAAATTAAATTTCTGTCGAATTTTTAAGTCTCAGTGAAAATATTTGAAATTTCCGAAACTCCGAATTTCGAAAAATTAGGCAAAATTTGTTATAATTTTATTTTTAAAATGTTGTTTCAGTAGTTAAATTTTAATTACAGATAGACAGATTTAAGTTAATAATACAATTGTTATTTGCGATAGAGAAAAAATCATTTATTCGTAACCGTCTTTTTAAAAAAGAGCGTTCAAACAAACATGGCCATCTACGTTAAATTATTAACAATATTACAAAATAAATAAGGAAAAAATTGTTCTGCTCTCTGAATGGCCGAAATATAAGTTGAAATGAAAATTTTTAACCAACAAATTTGTTTTAATACTTTTTGATTGAGTATCTTGATTACTGTATACAGCTAAGTTCGGGCTCTACGCTTTTTGAAGCGAAGGTTGTGAGATGAATCGTCGGAAATTTTTTCTCGTTTGCTGGAGAAACTTAAAGTTAACGACGTTGAACTGAAAGTTGTATACGCAGATATAAATTACGAAACTTTTGATACTAAAATAAAATATTTTCTGATAATTATTTTTTCGTACAGTCAAACTTAATACAGTCGCTCCCATCCGCCTACGCATATCCCATAGTTAATATGTATTTATGTATCACCCGTACTCGGCTGTAGTATGATAATTTTCGCTTTTCTTGTAAAATCGTCTGTGAGATGCATTTGGCTGCACCTTCTTACAGTAGTAATTATTCATCTCCTAGACATGATGAAACCACAATGAGCGGGAACAAAACTCGGGTTTGAAATTAAATGAGAATCAGATTCAATTTAACTTACTTTGGTCAGCCAATATTATTTTGTTCTTTAAATTCACGAGAAAATTATGATTTTATGGATTTTATTATTGTTTGGTTCGGCTTCAGCACAATGGAAAGCATAGAAACAAAAGAATGGCATTGTAGGTGAGGTCAAAACAACGAATCCGATAATGTACCAAGTAGTGGATCAGCAATCGCTACGATCAGCCCGACGCCTACTTTTATCTCGAAAAGCGCAAATTGGTCTGGATCCGGTAACCGAGATGCTGATTCAAACTCCGATTCCGAGACAGAAATGGGATACCAACCATAACAACCATCACAATAACAACCACAAAAACAACCACCACAACCAATCACAGCAACAACCAATACGAAAACAACGACCAAAACAACCACCATAGTAATCAAACCATCACAACAACCACAACAACCACAACAAAAACCATATAACAACAACCACTGAGAACCCTTTTTTACGATTTTTTAAAAAGTTTATTTCAAATTTTGCAAACAATGACAACCAGTTTAATTGGACCACCCCGTGAAACAAAATAATAAATCAATGAAAACGATTTATTAGGATTAAGTTTTAGTCTCACAAAGTCTTTATGTTGTAGGAAAACTCGCCGGTGAATTAATTAATTTAAATTTATTTTTTTAGTGAAAGACTGTAAACTTCTTTAATGTTCGGTATCGAGTGGTTTAGGCAAAAAGTTGCAATCGAGTCTGTGGTGGGAGCAATGAGGAGATACAACTTGCGCCGAAAGAGCAGTTTTATAAAGAAAATCCTAGATTTTTTCAAATTGAATTTGAAATATTTTTGATTTAAAACACAATAGAGGGGCAATATCGCCGAAATTTTCTGGCGAAAAATTCAAGCGATAAAGGTCACAGACTGTGACTTACAGTACAAAAGTGAAGGGGCAATATCGCCAAAGTTTGCTACCAAAAATAGATATTGGCCCCCCCTGTTACATTTTTTTTTCTTTATTTTATTTTTTCTACCACCCCTTTAGGAGCATGGAATCCATGGATGGCTGATTTTTTTGCTTGTATAATACAATTCAAATTTCTGTGATCGATTGGTTATGTTTCAAAGCACAAAAACTCAATTTTTTCTGGTGTTGAGACATAAAGTATTATAAAATTTCAAAATAGTAATATAGCATTTTTAAACTCGAATCAACTCGAGTCGAATGACAAAAAACAATTTCCGAATTAATTTTTTGGTTTTCTGTTAGTATTTTTGTAGCTTGAAACATAATTCGCTTACTTGATGTGTTTTAGATTACATATTTTGATATGCCGCAAAAAAAAATTTGATAATTTAATCGTCAGCTCAATTTCAGTGGTATTTTTAATCTCATGTGACATTGTTATCCGAAAAAATTTCAAATTGACAAAAAGTCATATTTCATACTTTAACCAGAAATTGACAATGGATAATTATTAAGAAATCGGCAATTTTTTATTATTCTTTAATTTCAATCACTATCGAAACTATTTTTAACATATTTTGAATGCTGCGTTTAGATCAAAAATTTAAAATGCAAAGTCAACAGATGAAAAAATAATTGAAATGCGAAACCAGTTGACTGCCCTGACCAACCTCGGCAAGCCAGAGGTATTTGTCTGGCTTGACTTGGCTTGACCAGACGAACAAAAATCCATGGATTGGCTTAGCTTGGCTTGACCTGACTGCACTAGTTGTTTGTGTACATCAAGTCAAAAGTCTCACGAAAACCAATGATCGGTAAATATTTTAAAATTTTCTTATAAGCCTGAAATATGGGCTTGGCACGGTGCTTTTTTTTGAGGATGAACAGTGATTTTGGGATTCCTATGATGAATTACAATAAAAACAAAACGGAAAAGAATCAGCTAACGAAAAAAAAATTTTGCTGGGCCCGATTTTGCAAAATCCCTGGTCGCTGATTGGCGAACTTTATTGGTACATATTGACGCTTAACCATGGCTACCAACGTATTCCTTGCAAGATTCTAAGCATTTTGATCAAAAAATTGGAAAAATTTCTTCTCTAACCTTTCAAAATTGCAAATGAAAATTTTCGAAATGGTGTAGGTAAAAAATGACTCATAAATTAAAGAATTGTTTTGTTTATTTGATTTAACCCCTTGGGGACTTCAAAAATCAATTGAAAATATTATGAATATAAACTAAGAAAATTAATCAAAGTCGAATATACTAATATTATATAGAGTAAATTTCATGATAAAATTTTGGCGATATTTTTGATGACTCATCACTTCCGGTTTCACCGAAAGTAGAGGTAAAATTTAGATTTAAGCAGTTATATTAAATCAAAGAAGTGGAATTAGAGGTGAAATTTGTTCAGAAAAAATTTGGTGATATTTTTGATGACTCATCACTTCCGGTTTGATCGAAAGTAGAGTTGAAATGTAGATTCAAGCAGTTATATTGAATGAAAGAGTGAAATTGAGAGTAAAATTTTATGAGAAAAATTTTGCGATGTTTTTGATAAGTCATCACTTCCGGTTTGACCGGAACTAAAATTAATTCTTGATTTGATTAGTTATACTATATAATCGGGTGGATTTTAAGGTAAAAAACTCGAAAAGTTTTTCGGTGATATTTTCGATGAGTCATCAATTCCGGTTTTACCGGAAGTGAATCAAAAATCTACATTTGATTTTTAACAATATTATATTCGGGGACATTTCAGAGTTAAATAACTTGAAAAAAATTAGGGTGATATTTTTGATGAGTCATCACTTTCGATAAAAGGGGACTGTATGTTTTAATTTGATTTTTTCGAAAAATGAGTCACAAATTGGCCGAAGGCCGATTTAAAGGATTTTATAATCTTAATTTAATTTTGTTGAAAAATGAGGCCCCAATTACTGATTTACAAAGAATAAAAAAGATAATGTAAATTAAGTGAAATCAAAATTAATATGTTATTTTGTTTTCGAAATATCGTAAAAGTAAGTCGTCATAGTTAGCGGTTTCCAGCGGTTAATCATCTGTTTATGAAAGAATCAAATGTGGAAAATGATCATCGTTGATCACAAAATATCATCTGAACTTTAAATCGCATTATAATTTTTTTACTTTCGCTTGGTCCGCTCCGATTTAAGTCCACACGAAGCCTGAGAGCTCAATTAATTGTATGTGTTAGCGTCTCGCAAAAAAAATTACTTCGGAACTTTTTTTATAATTGATTTTTACTAGCAGTTTTTAATTGTGATGATAATCAAAAAGTTGCCAGACAGGCAACCGGTGAAACAATTTTACTTGTAGTGTTTCACCGGTTGCATGTCTGACAATTTTTCGATTATAGTTTATAACTATTATTCCGCCTGTTTATCATCAATTTTACAATTTATCATTTTATTAAATCAATTACTTTTATTGTTATGCAATCGATGAGCTTTTTGTGCGACTGTCTGTCTTGAATCACATGGTACACCAATGTCCCAACCGACTTGTTTCATATCATTTTCTTATAAAGAAATTAAAAGCATTACATTAAATAAATATAAATTGATCCGGTTTAAATTGAATCTTGTTGAAAAAACTGCCCGATCTCGAAAAAATTATCAAACGCCGAAATTCTAACCAAGTTTTTTCGGTATTTGAATCGATTTGACGAAAGTTTAATGAGAAAACACCTACCTCTTACAAGGTTTAAGAGATCTTATATTGTCACATTACGTCACTTAAGGGTATGGTGGTTCCTAATTTGACATTTTCTCGATAAAATATTAGCCGAACAGAGCCTCNATCGGAAAATCTATCTCCTCCTAGGTTAAATTTCAAAATTTACTCAAATTTTTGCAAAAGCTAGCTCTAAACAAACAGAAACTTTTGTTGGGGCGTTTTTGTCAAATATCGACCTAAAACAAAAAATATGAATTTTTCAAGGTCACGTGAAAAAATTTCCGAAAAAAAATGTGCTTCGATTTTTTCGAAAGTAGGCTCAAAAGAAAGCTTAGGAAACACTGAAGAGAAAGTTGGCTTACGTCAACCCGATATTTTGAAGTTTTAGTGGTCAAATTGACACAAACGTTATTTTTGAACATAATTTTGAGAAAAATACTTAGAAAAAAATCGAAAAAACGCAAAATTTTCGAAAATTTTTTTCTTGTCATTTTGGTTGTTTTATGCGTTCAAAACGTGATAATTGATTTGGTGCATTTTTATGACATAATAACTGCAGAAAATGTAGGAACCACCATACCCTTAATATGGTGAAATGCTATAAAGTCACCTTCATATGCCTATTATCACTTATATTGCATTTTTGACATATAAATATGTTTTGAGGTAAGAAAAATATATTAAAATGCTCGGTATTCATAAGTGAAGTTATCATTCTTTTCCTGCTCTTCTGTTTCCTGTCCAGTAACCGGTCGCCATATGTAATAAATGCCTGGCCCATGTATTTCCAGACCCCGGAAAACTACTTTGAAAAAGATATACAAGTAAAACTATGTTAATTTCACTTTATGTATGTTTTTCACTTCGTGAAAACGAATTTAATATTCCCGGGAAATTACTGAAAAAACTCACTTGGTTTTGTCTACCTTAGTTAAAATGATTGGCCTTAATAACTTTAATAGTTTAGAAATATTGAGTTCTGTTTCTTTTCGCAAATTTTTTTATATTTGAAGTATATCCGTGTCTTATAGCCACAATCGGTCTATTATCTTCTATTTTGAAAAGTTTGAAATCTGCATCACAATCTTGACCTGGTGTGACATGTTCATACTTTTCCCAATCTTCAAGATACATCCATTTCTCATAATACACTTTTGATGAGGTAATTCCATGAGCATTTCGCTGATAAACGATTGTTTTTCCGAAAATTTTCATTTCAGAAATATCATTGCTTAATATGTGAATTATAACCGTCAAATCTTACCAAAACTGATGATTTTGCTGTTGAAAATTTTCAATTTTTGAATTATACGTTTTACCAGATTTAAATGTCAATACTAAATCTTACGTGTTAGAAATATAAATGAAGACGATCCAGGCTAAAACACTCAAAAATATAGCCAAATGATGAACTTGTATACGAACTTCTAAGGCGTGTTCGAAGAAATTCGGGGCCCAATTTTCAGAAAATTTTTTCGAAATACTAGGAAAATAGTACTTTTTGGTGCCTTATGATCCGACACTGCAAATTCTTGAGAAACGCATTGATGGCAAATTTGGCCTCAATACAAGATTGATTTTACTTTTTTCATGTACAAACAAAACCAACTTTTAGTAGCACCCGAAAAAAGATAAAACAGATATCATGAAAAGTTTGAATTTGTCAAATATATTTAATTATAAATTTTAACACTTATTCTCTTATAATTTGTTATTATAATAAAAAATACTTGTGGATATGATATTAGGCCGTTTAAAATTTGCAATTTATTCGGAATTGGATCATCAAAGCCAAAAATTACAAAATCCCCTTTAAAAAATTATTTGCTATTTACTTAAAGGAATGGGCGTTTTAAGGGAGTGGGCGTCAATAATTGGGGTCTTTTTTACACATTTTCAAGTGAAGTTTCTGAGAAACCTGGCTTCAGAAATAATATTTTTTTCCAAATACGTAGTACAACTCTTGAGGAAGTTGTCAGTACTATTCAAGTCATCTGATATTTCAACTTACGCTCAAAAAAGGAATTTCAGTAGGCGTCTTTAAAAGCACTAAAAATCCTACTCCTCATTCATCTCTCATCATTTTTATTGATATTTGCAATTTAGAATGTATATATAATTACTTATCACCAAATGGAAGCTTTTTTTCAAAATTTTGCCTCCAGTGGGTCAAAACAGCTTATTTGGGAGCCTCGCGCTAAAGCCCACTCCTCCTTTAAAATATTTTTTTTTTTTTTAATTTGTGCTCAAATTCACCGCAAAGGCTGAATTAAGGTTCAAATGAAAGCCTTTTTTGATTTTTGTTCCAGAGTCTTAGAAACGACTTGTGAATTTCTAGTTTTTGTGAAATTCTGAACTATAAATTTTCTCAAACCTACTTTATTTGAAAAATTTAAAATTCAGAAAAAATCCTGGGAGTTAAAAAACTCAGTGAAAAATTCTATACAAATGGGCAACCAAAAAGTTATCTGAGAAATCTCATTATCGTCACCCTTAATTAAACCTTTAATTTCAATCCCCGAAAAACCGACTTTTCTTTGAAAAAATCTCAAAACCAAAAAAATTTTATAAGTGGAAAAACTTGCCAGAAAATTCTCTACAAAATAGGTGTATCGAAAAGTATTATACGTGAAGCTGAGATATCGACGCCAACTCCCTTGAGGGGGTAGCGGTCGCATTAATGTACTTTTGTACTTCAATTTACCAGAATACAAAACTGCTTGGAAACTTTTGAGAATAGCCAATGGTAGATCTATCCTTGATCTACGAAAAAAATTTTATCAGAATAATTTTTGGTCGATCCTGGTGGCCACCATGCGGCGAGTTCTAGAGCACCTAACCGAATTTTCAAATTACTACTCCTCCTAGAACTTGCATACGATATCACTCAAACTTGGCATCAACCACGGAAACACTTATGGTTTTCATTTCATGAAGCGGATTCTTGATTTCCAACTAGTTTTTTCTAGAACTGCAAAAAACCGCCTTATTTCCGGATTTTCGCTCTTCAAAGTACTACTCCTCATAGGTTACATTTCAGAATGCAGTATTAATTTGGGAAAAAAGAATATGTTTTTGTCAATTTTATGAAGCCGAATTTTGAAATGTTTTGTTGAATTCTATAAAATCGAATTTTAGTAAACCGGAGGAGAAAACTAGGAAAATGTAAGTCGTCAGATTTAGTCGAAAATACCACCAAATTAAAGCTTGAGTTTCACTGATTAAAAAATCTGCTAACAGATTTTTGATATTTTAAGTTTTTCTGGTCGAAAAGTGGGTTTCAATGTTTTCCAAAAAAATACTCAGAAAAATTCTGAAAAAAATGAAAATTTCAAACTTTTTTTGAATTTTTTTGTATTTTTTATAAGTTTATGCTTTCTGAGAGTTCCCATGCAATTTCGTGCTATTTTTACACCCCAAAGACTTTGGGCCAAAGTACCCTAAAAAGCGACCGCTACCCCCTTAAGGAAATACAGCATCCCGGATACTGGTCGCTCAAATTAAATTTTCTCGATAAAAAATACGTCATGCAGGGCTTTTAAGATACAAGTCAGATCAGCCATATTGTAGAACTATCCTTGAGCTTGTGAAAAAACATCTTCATTTTTTTGCATGCTCTCTCACCCATAAGCGACACAAGAGGACCTGAGCCAAAATAGAAAAACTATCTTCTCCCAGGTTTCATGTCGAATTAAGCTAGAATTTTGACATAACTTGTAAAATGATAGGTAGGGCAAACGCGCAAAAAATAGGTACTCGATGAAAGGGTCGCATGAATCTGAAACTTTTAGTCCTAGAACAGTTTTTGACACTGAAAATTTTGGTACAAAATATTTTTTGCTCCGACTACTCGGTGGCGCTGTTAACGGGGCTCAAAGAACGGTTTTTAAGACTTTTAAAAATAAAGGCAAATGTGTATCGATATTTTTCATCGATAGTATTTTTTTCGGATTCAAAATAAAATTCTGCTCCAGAATGACATCTCACAATTTTTGCCCAAAAAATACAACGGACGTAGCACCGGAAATGGAGGTGCCAAAAAAAAATATTTTCGGCAAAAATTCTCTCCGTCAAAAACTGTCTTTGGTCCTAACTTTTCAGAATCCTAGGACTCTTTTGTCGGATAGCTGATTTTTTGCGCGTTTGCCCTGATGATAGGTCAAACTCAATCTCGACTAGTTTTTCAAATTTTGCTTTATTTTTTCTTGAATATGGAACAACCAACGTTTTTTGGCAATAATACGTCGAAAAAACTATCTCCTCCCAGGAAAAATTATAATTTTTTTTCTAAGCTAGACCATACAAATACAAACTTTTATTTGTAACTTTTTTTTGTAAGTAGGCTCAACAGAAAGCCACTGAAACACTGATCAGAAAGTTGGCGTACGTCATGATGATATTGAAGTTTGAGTGGTTAAATTAAAGCAAACTTTACTTTGAATTTTATTTTGAAAAAATGCTCATAAAAAAATTAAAAAAACATGTATATTACAAAATTTTTTTGATAATTTTGTCAATAGTACAAGTTGTTATCACCTCAAACCAATTTGAAGCATTTTCGATACTCCAAAGACCTCATAAACCCGCGGTCAGTACCCCCTTAATTGGATCTAAGATATGCGAGTGGGGATGTTTTTTTTGATCCATTATTATCATTGTATCGTTTTAAACGTACACATTTACTTGCAAGAAATATAAATAATTTCGACTACGCTTCCTGGAATCACTTGCAATTTCATTTCTCTAAAATATATCTTCATATTGTTTTTGAATTATCAGCAAGCGATCTACGGTGAAGTCAGTTTTTTTCTATCAGGAGGGTGCCGTTCAGAAATACATTTCGCTGAAAATTGTTGACTAGAGTTAATTGCTATAAAAATGAGAAACGGTCGAGTATTAAATCTCAAGTGATACCTATGTTAAAAAAAAAAGAATGTTTAAAAGACTATCTATCCACAAAATCAAATTAACATTGAAATTTATGAATCATGTGAGCATAGCACAAATTGCAAATATTTCAGTTTACATTCATTTCAAATGAGACTAGTTAATTAATCGTATTTTTATTTAATTTCAAAATAAATTTCATCTTATTTATTTACTAAATTAATGTACTTTTATTTATTTTAACAAACATTATATTAAGTTTAAAACTAACTTTCTGAAATGTCTAAAAATATAATCAAAAATCGTACCGGTAATAACGCCTGGCCACTCAGCTGCACACTAGCACCTTTATTTACTTTTCGCGGCTTTGGTCGCGGCCCAAGAACTGACATGCGTTTTGGAAAAACCGGCAAAATTTTTGACAAATGAAAATTTAAAACTTCATCTGACCTCATTCGAAATTGAGGGGAGTGTCTACTATTTATTTTGGCTTTAAATTTCACAAAATAAAAAACTGGTCTCAAAAAACTATTGGTCGTGGCCTCGCGTGGTCTCGCGTTTATCCAACAACTTGCTTGAACGCATACAACGAATGTTTGGAAAAATTTACCCATTTCGATTTAACTATATTATTATACAAACCAATACAGTTTTTTAAAATGTAAAATCGGAAATAAATAAATTCAGCGTTCACTACAGCGATAAGGATCCAACTAGAAAAAAATTTAAATTCTTAAAAATTAAATATTATTTATTTGCTTAGGGGTCATAGCTGGAAAATTAAGTAAATGTTAAATTTAGGACATAGACGATTAAGAATTGCCTCCAAGCGCCGTCTAGCGGGCGATCGTGACGCCCTATAGGCGTAAGACTATCCGGACTCTTATTTTGGGTCGATTTTCTCTTGTTTACAATCTTCAGCAAAATTTATTTGTGAACAGCTCCCTTAATAAATTAATTCTAATTGAATCGCAACGCTTTCGAAAAAATTGTTTGTTTAAAAATAAATGTAATTTTGGACTTGTTTTGACAATGCTAATAACGGAGCATCGGTGAAACTCGGACTCCTGAACTGCCTCAAACAATGTCAGAAAAATTAAAATATGAGGTTAGCATAGCTTGAGGGATAGCTCAAGGGGAAAAGTCATCATAAACAGCTTATAACAAACTGTTAATCAATTTAAAGGCATCAAAAATTAAATGTTGTCAAAATATATTGATAACAGCAAAATTTGCATTATGCAGTGCCTCAACAAAAACTACCCCATCTGCAAATAAAAAGAAATGATTCATAGGTCCAGCTTTTTTCTGATTATTTTAAGTAGAAGCAAATTATAGGCTGTGTTTTAACTTCTGAGGCTGAAATATACAATGGAACTGTTTTTGAAGGTTATTTGTATGTTTGTCAAATTTTCAACTAAACCGAAAACAAATTTCTGCAAGAAACATAAGCGTTCTCTAACTTACGGATAAAAAATTTGGGAATCGGAAAGTGCAAGCAAAACCAGCTTCAATAGATTATTAATTAAAGGTGCAGGAGTGATAACGGACACAATAAAAAATTTAGTAGAATTTAAAGTCAAAATTAATTTTAAAATGTAAATGCAGCTGAATTAAGTTTTACTTAAGTTATTTCGCCTATCAAAGCCTATTTTAATTGACGCCTGACCACGGTGTAAACTTGCTATCCGGCGTATAAATGAAAAAAAGTTTCGTGAAAACAATCCAAGTATACGCTGAACCTCACTGTGATACTCAAAACATGAAAAAAGTTTCCATAATTGAAGATACGGGCAAAAATAAGTAGAAAAATACAACATAAACGACAAATGAAAAATAAATGTATTGATAGATTTCAAAAGAAAAGTAATAAGCTGATGATTGTTGAAATATGGATTAAAGTGGAAGTTCCTGCGCTCGAACTAGTTTTTGATTTCTGAGTTGTAGTTGTAGGAGGTGGATATGCCGGAAAGTCGTAGTCATCATTGCAGGTGCCATTTCTGGTTGAATAATCTTTACAAACTGATTTGCAAATTTGCGTGCCCCCGTTCACATCTCTGATCCAACAATTTTGACCAACCGTTGAACCAAACTGTGGAACATCACTGAAACTTGTGCAACCTTAAAATTTAAAGTGAGCTCAAACACGGTTATTAAGAAATATAGAACTTTTCGTTATAAAAAAACCCTAACCAAGGTTGTCAGATGTCATTCAGAGGCGCGCAACTTGCGCGGCGCAAGGCCTAGGCGCAAGGCTTTATGTTTCTGACAATTGACAGTTGGACTTTTTATTTTGTCTCTTTAACATTGTACAAAAGTAGAGAATAAAATCCGAGAAAACACAACAATAATGATATCTGATACCCTTTTTGCGGGGGCAGAAAGTGATTCGCTGAAAATTTAATTCGTCGAAAATCGGAAATTTCAATTTTTCAATATATAAAGAGAATTTTGACTTGAAAATTGCCATTTTTTTCAATGATTAATTTTATCGTAAAATCCAATATTTCATGTTTTTATGTCGAAGATTATTAAAGTTGAAGCTAAAAAACTCACTTTTTATGACAAAAGTGCCTTTTTGGCAAACACTTCTAAAATAAACTATTAAAAAATTATGTTTTGTATTTTACCATATTAAAATTTGGCACTGAAAACGATGAGCCGAAATAATTATTACAAAAACTTGTCTTTATATTTGAAAAGTTAAAATTCGATGTAAAGACGAATTACATTATCTGCAAATTACTATCTAGTCTTTTTCTGTGAGTTTTCCATCTCAGCTGACTTTCTATTGAGCTTGAGAATGTCGCTGCTTCGCCTACGCTTTTTTGTTCAGAAAGACCGGTCTTCAATATCAGGGTTGTTTTACTCGGAAATTATCATGTCTACAGAGTCAAAAGTGAAGGCTTCAACTTTAAATTTATTCTAAACTCGCGTATTTTTGTATATTTTTTATATTTATGAATTCACATGTTTATTGGTTCTCTATCTTTCGGTTGATAAAAACGTCAATTAGTTATTATGTATTTGGATTTTGCAACATAATTTTCTATTGCCCGCCATTTTCTTCAAGTTCGTAAAATCTTGCGGCTACTTATTTTAAATATTTTTTAATGTTATTGGATGTACCGGGTGGTTAAAATTAACCGATCTAGTATAGTTTCCGGTACCGAAAGTAATATTTCAATGATTCGAATGCACCAAAAGAGGCACAATTATCGGTTTTCTGAAATCAGTATTATGAACTAGTGGTCGTAAGTGATTGCAAGGTAGTGCTATAGGGGGATTTATATTGTAAATGTTAACCAAATGACAAATTTTTGCATGATATAATTTTCTTTTGTGGTCACTAATAGTGACTCACTATTAAACGCTAGTTCATAATACCGTCTCCAGAAAATCGATAATTGTGCATTTTTTGGCGCTTTCAAATCATTGAAACATCATTTGCGGAACCGGAATTTATACTTTACCAGTAAATTATGACCAGCCGGTAAATCCGATAACGTTACAAAAACAACTACTCTTGGAGAAAACCCATCGTTTTCGAGTCAGCTTATTTTATTTTTGATAACACTATTTTAACTTTCATGAGAATCCGCGTACTAAGAGGTCACTTTTCGCACCTTTAAACCGTTTTTAATGAAAAAGGGGTCGAAATCCAAAATAATCTTACGTCTTTAAATGGCAAAATTGTCTACAAAATTGACTAATAAAATTGGGACCGATTTTTGACTTCAAAATTTCTTATTTTAAATCGTCAACAAAAAAAAAGGAAAAACAGTCAACAAAAAATGTAAACTTCTTATCTACCACTGTTTAAGGGAGTACCTGGCGGACCTTATATCCCTTTATCACTTTTTGGTTAGAATTCGTAGCCACTACTCCTTTTAACGTGTGATTTTAACGTTGTGGCTACGCATTCTAACCAAAAAGTGATAAAGGGATATCTCGTCACTCAGACATAGTAGAAAACTAATTTTAACTTTATTCTCAATTTTGTGATCGGTTTAATTTCAAAAAAATAAAAAACAAAATTTTGATATAAAAAAATTTCCTATTTTTTCTGAGTATATTTTTTTTTCTTTTTACAGACTCTAACTTCGAATGTTTAACTCCGTTCACGTTAATTTTTATTGCATAAGTTCACTGTGAATTTAAAAAAAATTCGATTGAAAGAATAGGGTACCTGACGAACGTTATATTTCGGGAACCATATATGGTAGAATCTTAATATTTACTTCATTCGAAATTTATTCCAAAAACATGTAATTGAATGAAACTCGTGATTGCCCAGGGATCGGCAAAAGCTGGACCCAGCAAAAACAATGGCCCAGGCGGCCCAGCCCCAGCAGAATTTTTCAGTTTGCCGATCCCTGATATAGACATTGGATCTGACTTATTTTTATGTCATTTTAAATTTTCAATGCTGATACATCGTAAAAATATTTTTTCCTATATTTTCTTCATAAATAATTTTGCAAACATCAGAAAAAACATATTTTTGCCGAATTTTGAAGTAACTTGAAATTCCACCACCCCGTATCAAAAATTTTTGGATATTCTCTGATAATGTTCAATTCTGAAAACGTTTTAAGGAAAAAAGTTTTTGACTTCAGATGTTCGAGTTAAAATTTTATAGCCGTGAATGTAGCAAAAACAGCCAATTTGAGCACTTTATCAACGATTACGGACAAATTAGATGATATTTATTAATTTTCTTGGATATTCTCCTTTATTTTTAAAATTTATTTATTCCCCCCACGAATAAAAAAATCTGTTATCACCCAGGGTGATTCACCCTGGCCAATTAAAATTCATTCAAAAATGCGAAAATCGTCTTTTTCTACAGTTACAAATACTGGTACGATCATACAAGAAACTTTTGGTTATTTTCTTTGAAAAATTAAGACAAATATCTCCTGGGTCCCTAAAAATGAAACTCAAAGGACTGTTGCAAAATGAGGCTCTAGAAACAAATTTTCCCAATTTTATTTTAATTTTTTTTATGAAAATATAGAAGACTGCGAGTATAGGGGCAGTCTTTTTATCTGCGTACATGGTCAGGAAAGTACTTTTTGAGGGTCTTAAAAATATTTTGTATAAAATAAGTTGAAATTTATCAATTTTCGGGAAATAAAAACACGATTTATAAAAAACTGAGAANGACTATCCAGCTGCACATTCATATAAATTTCGAAAATGTAACTTTCAAATCCAGGGAGGAGATACATTTTGATTGAGACCCCTCAAATAGGGTAAAAATACTGTTTATTGGTGATTCTAAAGCCAAATCCAAGAAAATTGGACAAAACTCTCAATACTGATCTGTACGGACTATTCAGCTGCACAGACATATAAGTTTCGAATGTGTACCTTGAAAAACCAGGGAGGAGATACATTTTGAAAAAAATCCGTCAGTTTTGTAAGCACGTTTCTGATTGGACGAGCCATCTCTCACTTTCGATATTTTTTTAGGATCGAGATTTTAGTTCAAATAAATTAGAAAGAGGTAATATTTGGTTCGACGATTTGTACTTTTGCGTCACTTGGCCATTGAAAGCTTTGTTTTTTGCCTTAAAATGCGACAACCACCCCCTTAATGGATGACGGGGAATTGGTGACGATATTTCAAGGTTCTCAGAACGACTTTAATAATGACAAATTTTTAAGTGAATTTTTCACTGAGTGTTTTTACCAATAAGATTTATCTCGATTTTGAGATATTATTGAAAAATAATCGATTTTTAAGGGGTCTGCAATTAATACGGAATTTAAAGTGTTCTTGAAATTCAAAGTACTTATTTGAAACTAAAATTTTATTGTAACATATGAATTTTTTAAATAAACACATTTGCCTCTAAAAACTACGAAAACAAATTTTAAATTCAATTTTTCATCGTTTTATTTTCTAAAAAAAATTCAAAATTTAAAAAAAAAAGGAAATTGACATCAATTTTTCAAGACCTGAAGACAACATTACAAAAAATGGCTTCTAAAGAGTTTAAACAAGCCTTTGTCAACACTTTGCAGCATTAATTTAAAAAAAATCCATGAAAAATGTAGGATGAGATAGCTTTTCAGCTGTTTTGACTACGTGAGGCATACAATTCAAAAAAGGGCTTTCCACGATTACCGTATTCATAAACTAAGATCGACTGCCAAATAACAGAAATTATTGATAAAATGATTTCATTATCAAGGTTTCTTAGAAACCGCACTTGAAAACTAGTAAAAAAACCTCAATTATCGTCACTCACTCTCTTTAACCCTGTCACAATTGAAATATAAGTTGAAAGTTCAAATCGCCCATAGAGTTTGCGATTAATTCTTGAAAAATTAAATTTTTTTTTGATGAGCCGTTCGAAATATATTTCATCCTATTTTTTTTTCTGGATTTCTCTGATTTTTTTTATCAGCTCTACCTCATAATTTATTCGTAAAAAACAAGGTCTAAAATACTCAGTTTTTAGGAATTAATCTTGACCATCTTTAAAAAAATATTAATGTTTCTGCTAAATGTAGAACTTTTTCTATTCTTTTTTGTTTGAAAACAGAAAAATTGCTCATCAATGAGACAGCAAAGCGGAAATATAAGGAGCAGACATATTGTTTACCATTAATTCCACCATTTCAGAGGTGAGAATTATCGTTTTATAGACGAACCCGAAAAGGTATTTTGAATCGGAGACCAGATTTAGAAAGCCAAGGTTTTATTCTATTTTATTTAATTTGCTTCTTATCACAAAAATCGTATAGTTTTTTTTTGGAAACAGTGTGAGTCAACTTCGTTTTTCCCCAGCCGCAATTAAGTACTCAAAGTACCAATTGTCTAAATATAATCATCGATAAAGTCGAGTCTATCCTTTATCTCCATGATTGAAGAATAATTTAATTGAAAGTACTTATACTTTTCGGATAATAAAGCTTCAAAGTCGAGCCATAAAAGGAGGCTTTGGTGCCTCAGGGGGATATCAAAAATCAAATGAGTGAGGGGGTTAAGGGCAATGATTTCATATATTCGCCTCCTTATTTTAATTTTCTTGTGCAACTTATTCTTTAATAATAATGTTTAACAGAAAGAGTTTTTGATATTTTCCTACCTCTATGAACGACACCAGTGGGGTTCTGTTCTTCTATGTGCGTAGATGCTGTAAAACAACCTGCATTCGCAAAGGACGGACAATCAATAATTGTGTCTGTTACAGAACCGTTGTCGAGCCGGCAACTAAAAATTATTTGAATAAATACAAAAATGAAATGTATCGATTACGGGGCCTCCTGATCATTTTTTGTCACTTTTTTAGCCAACATTTTTATATAATTTGGCTTTTCGAAACGGATTATCCGATTAAGACTAAAGAAATCTCAAACTGAGCACAAAATTAAGACAAAAATAAATGAAAGAAAAGAAAATGGTCCGAATCAGCAAAAACTGATAATTAAACAATTTCAGTTATCTCAGGAAACAATCAAAAAATGGTCCGATTCGGAGCATTTATTTTTATTTTATTATTTACTAGATATTTGTGCTCAGTGTAAGCTATTTGGGAACTCAATCGGATAAGTCGGTTTTTATAGCCAAATCATGTGAAAATTTTAGCTTGAAAAGTGAGGAAAATTCCCAGGAGACCTCATAATCGCTATGAATTTGGAATTTGAGTTTTAAAACCAGTTTTAAGGGTGTGGAGAAGGATAATTGAGAGTAAATATAAAACTTTATTGATTGAACTGTTTTGTAGAAAATTTTTCGTTGTTTCATTAAGTTTCTAAAATTTTTCTTGTATGTCGATTTTTTTCAAATAAAATCGGTTTTAGATAAAAAAGTATGTCATGGTAAAAATCATAATTCATTATTTTGAAAATTGAAGATTCGAAATAAAAAGTACTATTTTCGATCTAAAATTTTAATATAACGTTTACCTTGTAAAAATGAAGACACTCAAGTCGAAATACTGCCAAAAAAACGGTTAAGTTCAACCTTTTAATTTTTTTTTCAAAAAAGGTTCAGAATTTCAACAAAAACTAGAAATTCACAATTCCTTCCCGAGACTTTGGAGAAAAAACGGAAAAAGGGCTGTGTCATGGTCATTAGCTTTGCGGTGCATTTGATGCGCAAATTAAAAATTTTCTATATAGTTTTATGGAGGAATAGTCTTTTGCGTGTAGCTCCCAAATAAGCTGTTTTGACCACTAAGGGCAAAATTTCGAAAAAAACTGTGGTCCGGGATGCGCATTCACACATAGAAGTTATATTGAAAGTAACAAGAAAAAATGACAAAAATGAATGAGGAGATGTATTTTTAGTGCTTTTAGCGACGCCCACTGAAAATGATTTTATGTGAGTAGGTTAAAGTATCAGATGCTCCGAATAAAACTGGCAACTTCCTTAAGAGTTGTACTACGTCTTCAAAGAATAAATAAATCATTTTTGAAGCCAGGTTTCTCACAAACTTTACTTGAAAATGTGTTATAAGAGCCCAATTATTGTCCCCCACATCCTCAAATTATAATTTTGTTCGAGAAATTGGCTAGATAAAAACTAAGGACAAACCTCAAATTAATTCCTTTATGCATTTCAACAAATTTTTCCAATGCATTCAAACCAGTGTTACAATTGTCGATATTGCAAGCATCGTCCAGTTGTCTGAAAGCTTGAAGTCGAGTGGGATAGAACAATGATTGGCGGTGGCAGTTTTTAAGTGTTTGCCACCGATTCGGTGATCACAATATAAAAATAATAAATAATATGGGTAAAAGGTTTTTGGCATGCGAGTTTGCACTTTAGTTTCATCAAAAAATGAACAATTTTTGTCAGGTATTTTGTGTTTAAGAGAAAGTCTCGAAATTGCAAAACCGAAAGTGGCAAGCATTTAAAAACTACCTAGGCGATTGAGTTCTGAATAAAGAGCCCCTGAGGCCTTTTCCGTTCAAATTAAAAGAACTGTTGTCAATACTTTGTTAGGGATCGTAACAGGAGTCAATAAAAATAAATTAAAGATTGAGAATATAATTTTCAAAAACATATTTGGATGACAAGTCAAAAAAAATTAAAGATCTAAAAATAAGTCGAAAATTTCAAAATTTAGATTTTTTTATTTACATTATTTGCTCGGCTTTCATGATTCTAGCTTTTCAGCTCTCAAAAAGTTCTTTTTAAAGTCTCACTTTTCTCAATAACGGACCCTACACATTGTCTAGAAAATACGGTAGTGTGGCTGCCATCATATTTCCAAGTAGCTTTCATTTGATTAACACACCCTTCGTTGTGTGAAGTAGGACATTCTTGTATAAATTTTCGCGACGGATTTTCGGAAAAACAAGACTCACCAACAATTAAATCATCAATTAGATTTTTTTCGCACACATAACAAGCTGAGTTTTGTTGAAGAAAATGTTTTTCATTGAAATGCACAAAAACACATAAATTATGCGTCAATTATCAGTGTTCTGATTCGGGTTGGGATCCAGAGTCAGGAATTAAAATCCAGCGTTTTTCGTTTTTTTTTCACTTTAACAATTTGTTCTGTACATAATGCGTACTTTTGAGCATTAAATTCAAAACAAGGATCAAACTATGAAAAAATATATTACTTCATGTCCAGAGAGCATCTCTAAAAGTTTGAGACTCCAGACCTCCCGTTTCGATTTTTTTTCAAATCCTTAAATAAAGACGAAGAATATTTTATAAAAAACAAAAAAATTAAACTTTTCATTTTAAAATAATGATAACTGGACAAAAATATGAATGGTATTTGAATTGCAAGTGAACCTGATACATATTTATCAGAAGTTGCGTAGGTTTTCACGCCAGTTTTGACCGAAAGGTATAACGTGTCGGACCACCAAGAGGTGACAAAAAAGTTCCGGGTGGCTTTATTTTTATTTCAAGCTTAGAATCTTGTTTTAGGCTACATTAAAACAGCACAGAAGAGCAGAAACGATCGGTCTAACATTGAAGCCTTCAATTTTTAAACTACAGGAGCTATTAAGAATCTTGAAAATGTTTGATCTTCACAAATTGATAGATGAAATTTTTTTTATAAAATTCCAAAAGATCCAAAATGATATGTTTTGGAAAATATGTAGTTTATGAAAATAATGCCATAGCTCTTGTACCAAATTAATATTTCGAACTAATAAAAATTATTTGTGATTCCCAACAGATATACTCAATCAGACAAAAGTAGTGAGTAGATTTTTTTTCTAGAACTAAACATAAATGTCTGGAATTTGAAATTTTTGTTCGACAATTTAACTCTTCAACTTATTCAAAAAGAGAAGATTGAAGGTTGATCATATATATGAACGGGATTCCTGAAGTTCGCTGAATTCTATTTTTGTTTTCGATTGTCCGGAAACAGCGATTAAAATTCTCGGAAATTTTGCAATTTTGACAAAGCTATTATTTTAATTCTGAAATGAATTTTCGATGATCAATGACAATAAAAAGACTGATTATCAACTTATTTTTGACCATATTTTTAGAAAAAAAATCTGAGTTTTTGAATGCGACTGGTAGCACTTGAAAAGAAAGCTTGCTTAGTATGATAAAAATTGGTCGGAATATTTATTATGACGTTGAATTACAGTGCAGGGGATTTTTCGATTCGGAAGTTCAAAGTATTCACTCGTGTCCTTTCATGCTTCGCATATCGGTTCTGTTTAAAATTTCTTCTGAAGTATTATAATTACAGTCATCGGTCTTTAGCTGGTTCGCCTCTAACTGGTATAATCTCTCTTATTGGTTAACTTTTTCGAAGATGATAAATTTGTCTTTAATTCGAACAAGTTTTTGTAGAGTTTTTTTAAACTCCTGTTTATATCCAAATGGATTTAGGGCCCTTAACCGACAGATCGTGACTATTTGAAAAATGCGGAATCTGAACATTTGATTGGTTGTTCAGCCAAAATCTGACCAATGAAATCGGCCTTTTCTTTAATCTAGGGTTTTTGATTGGGTGCTAGTATCCTGCGTTGTTTGCATCATTCAAATAGTCACGATCTGTAAACTGAGGGCCCTTAATCCATATAAGCTCCAAAATGCAGAATCACAAAAAAATGTTCACACGTACTGTTTATATCTTTCAAAGATTTTATCGAAATATTAATGTTTTCAGATATCTACAAAAAATACAAATTGAAATCGTTTTGATATCACTTTTTCAAATCCTAGATTCGAAATCAAAGCAAACTTTAGTCACCAGTTTTGTTCACAAAAAATTATATAAAACTGCTGGCTGTATTCGATTTGTGTTAAACAGAAACCTTTTTCATTAAAATTTGAATCAAACTAAAAATTAAGCAATTTTAATCTACAATGTAGCTTTCTCAGCAAAAGTAAAGGAATAAGGTCTTAGTTATACAAACTCACTTAATGCAACACTTTTTTTAACTCGGTATTTGAACCACTTCGAGGGGCGACGATTTCATTCAAAAATAATAAAATTTGATGTCCAAGAAGTAAAAATTCTATAACTCTAAAAAACATAAACTCTTTACTCACCAATTCTTTTAGTATTACTTCTTGCTTGATCACACATGTCATAAATCACTCCGCCGAAACTTTTATATTCCTTAATGAAAAACATGTGTTAGTTTCAAATTAATTTAATTTTTTATTCGATATAACCTTTTGTAAAAGCTTCAAATCTCCGTAAACTTCTGAAGATCTTTGTGCAATTGCGGTGGTATCTTTTCTCATTTTGATATCGCTCTCAAACATTCGGTCCATCTTTTCAATTACAAGCGTTCGTTGAGCAAGTGTAATTGGCATTTTGAAAGGTTAAAATCTAAGAATGTAATGAATTAATTATAATTGTGAAAAAATAGATCTATATTTATAAAGTAGTTTAAGAAATTCTGAAGTATATACATATAATCAATGCCCTTTGGACAAATCAGGGAATATTTCGAGTTTAATAACTATCACAAACTACAAATTGATAAGCTTTCGATTAAGAATTATTTTCAAATCAGAAAACACAAAATTAACTTCGAGCACAAAATTTTTGCAATATTAGGTCTTGAAATCGGCCACTACTCAGCCTAATATTTAATTTGTGAAATAGCAAAAAAGTTAGGCGAAAAGTAATTTTTTTGTTGAACACAATTTTCTAAATTAATTTATTTTTATTTGAAAATGATCTTTATATATACCCTGTTCCAACTAATGTGAAACAAGGCAGCTCAATATGCAATTATATTTGCCTATTGAGCTGCAAAGATTACCATTAGTGTAAACAGAAGGTATCGGAAGCTTATTATTTTTAGCTTGTTACGATAATAAAATGGGAAATAACATATCTCGAAAAAACAAACACAGTTTTTGGTTTTGATGAATTAATGACAGCTTTTGGCCTCAACAACAACAAGACCAAAAACTAGTTCAATAAAATTTTTGGCCTCGGATCGTTGATAATAACTATATCCCCTATTCACACTTTTGTTAATATCCCGGCCCTACAAATAATTGTTTAAATTAATGTTTCAATTAAATAAATTTTAGATCAAAAATACAAGAAGTTTTTCTTCCGAGACCTGTAAGAAAATCAAATGGTATAGTATGCCTTTAAAGGTCAGCGCTTTCATTCTCATTTTAAATACTCATCCTGTATATTCCTGGATTATAAATAAATTAGTCACATGTTTTTGCTTTTTAGACCAAAGGTAATTTTTTAATTTTTCTCTAGAGATAGTTAACAACTATTTACTTGTTCATCGGAAATAAAAAAACGAGTTTATTTCTTTTTCTTCAGTTTTCGATCAAATTTGGCTTTTTTATCATCTTTACTTACTGAGCACACTTAACAGAGCTTATATCATGCATTATTAAACTTTGTTTATCAGCGTTTTATTTAAGGTAAAAAGTCCTGTACAGTTTCAGCTTTGCTAGGTTGAAATTTCAGTCGCCACCTTTCATACTCTTCATGTCGGATCTGTTTAAAATGTCCTCTAAAAAACAAATTGATGGCAAATGTTTTCTAGATTTTTGAACATATATTATGATCCCCGGGCCTTATTTTCATATTTAACAGTTTGAAAGTGCATTTTTCACGAATTTCATACATTGAAAAGGTGTAGAAGAAGCTTATTATAGTTCACTAAAAGAAAAAATTTACGTATGGTCTTATTTTTTTGAAAATTACATGCAAAGGATCATAATTCATGCCGTGAAATACGTTACTAACCCATTCTCCGTGTGTTAATTCGAGCTTGATCACACATATCGACAATAACTCCAGCGAAATCTTTATATTCCTAGAGAAATAAAATATCAGTTTTTTAGCAGAAAATATTCATTTCACCTTTTGTAACAATTTCAAGTTTCCATATACAACATTTGATCGTTGAGCAATTTTAACGGTTTCTTTTCTCATTTTTAGGTCACTTTCAAATTGTTTGTCCATCTTTTCGATAACGAGAGCTCTTTGGGCGAAAGTAATTGGCATGTTGAAGGGTTATAAAATCTAAAAAAAATAAAGTTGAAAACAGTTGCATTTTCCAACAATGCCTAGTTTTCTAGTATCAAATTTTAACCAAATTTTATGTTTCACGAAGTCAACCGGTGAACATGTAGTACAACACAGATTTCAAAGATTGATTGTTTGAAAATTTTTTCTTAAATTCATTCGAAATTGAGATTTTCTGACGGAAAAGACCGAATATTGTTTTCAAACTAAAGAAAAATAGTTCTAAGACTTTTTGCTGAAAAATTTAATTTCAAGAATAAAAGTTTCTTGCGGATCAATTTTCAGCGATAAGTCATTTAATAAATTTTTCTAACCGGATAATGAACATGTGAACAATCTTTAAATAATAAGGAAAACAAATAATTCAAGAAAATTTGCAATAGTTTAATCGCACAATTTCGAAGTAGTTTTGAATTTAAAATTTGGCAAACTTGAATAATTACGAAACTAAAAAATCAATTTACATACTTATATGTCTTTATTAGGTCTCAAAATCTCTTTTCAGAATGAATCGAAGCATTGTACTTCGAGAGAAAACTGCGATGTTACTCAAAGGTGGCGCTCGTATATCGACTAATTTCATAAATTAACAGAAAAGCAATCTGTTAATCTATGATTTTATTGTATCAGTCTTTCACTAGAATTATCATCATACGTGTTTTAATACAAATATGCGATAAATTATGAAATATATCAGATGTATTCATTTTATAATTCTGTAAATTCGAATATGATCACAAAAAAAGTTGAAAGTTGATAATGTATTACAAACAAAATTAAAATAATTTAGAAAATGCCTCAAAACTTTGGGAGATAATCTCTTGAAATTCTTATTAAGGTATAGACTACACCGTGTTGTCTCAAATGTTGGGCTATACGTAGCGTGTTCACCATAAAAATCAATCTATAAAAATCCAGTATAAATTTTTCAAAAAATTTTAAGACAAAATAACAAACAAAATTGAAGCAAAACATTGTTAACCCACCTGCAAATGAGTGTTTCAAAACACACTATTATTCAAACTTAACAAAAAGGAGATAAATATGGATTTTTTCCAATTCAAAACCGCAAGACCGTGACCGCAACAAATTTTCGTTAAAAACCGAATAAACTATTGTTAGATAAGGTTGAAGAAAAAATTTTAGTAATTTGAAGGTAAAATTTCACCATTGAAAATGCGTAGGCGGGAAAATGTTTATTTTAAAGTATTTGATTCAGTTCTTATTTTCCGGAAACTTTTCATTTGTCTATCTTAGAGAGCATTTCATGGGCGAAAATTTGTACTAAATGAAACTTCTTGCGCGCGATGTGAACCTTCTCAAGTCGTCAATTCAAAATATCGACCGCCGATTACACTACCATGTGGTGCCGTGGGTTAAAATTGATAATGCCAAAATTCTTGAAATTAAAAATAAGGGGAACTTTCGGGAGTCTGTTCGGATATTCCGCCGGCCAAAATGATACTTTCCCAAAATATTTTTGGTCTTTGTGTTTTCAAACACAGATTTTCAGTTTGGGGTTAAGTTATAGAATTTTGTCCGTCACGTGATTGAAATATAGCGATTTTTCGTATATTTGGTTAAAATTATTTTCAAACACATGCCTTATTAGTAGTTTTTGGTTGAATGCTATTTATAAGTGAAATTTTTAACAATTTCGTAAAAAAAATGTTATAATTTCTTGGCTCTCAAACCTCGATTTTTCAAGTGAACAAACGTTAAAATCAAAGAAAAATGGATGCTTTTGTGGTCCGAAAAAAAATAAGCATGAATTAAAGCGCCTTGTTAACTTGAGTTATCATCATTTTTTTGGTGTGTTTATCTGATATAACCGCTTTTTTGTTTATTAATTTTGTTTGAGGTAATATTTCGATCTAAGAATTTGTTTCTAGAATTATATCAAATAAAACAATTTCAACAATTTGAATTTTCAGTTCTTAGTCTTCACAAAAATTCCCTCAAGACGAAACCCAATTATAATGATCTTTCAGCGATAGAGAGCAAATATTTTTTAATTTTCAACACAGAAAAATTTCTGAGATTTTTTTTCGATTTTTTTCATTTTTATTTGATCAAACATGCCACGCTAAATTCAATGATGAAAAAGTTTCAGGTTCATTTCAGGCAAGACCTCCCAGAAAAGTGCTGAAGGGCATCGAAGAAAATAATATTTCCTTTATGTTTTAACCCGTGGTTGGTTTAGGTATGCACACACTGACATCAATCATTAAATATTTCATCGCATAATCACTTAATGAAATCAAGATGAAAGCCTATTCAAGGTGATAATTTTTGTATGACTGGCTTCCAGTGACTGGCATATTGCCAAACCAGGGTGTAAAGGGAAAGGGATGATGGGGATGGGATTAGGGATGGTTCTGAGGAGATGCCATTCCCAATCTATTCCTTTTCCCATCCAATCCCTCCATCCCCTTCTCATCCCCTTTTTAGATGGAAATCTTCGTATTATAAAAAAAATGTTTTCAGTATTTTTTATGTCGTAGAATGACCCAAGGGCAGTATGTTATTTTTAAGGCAAGATTGGTTCAAGTCAGTAATAACAGTAGGGTATTTTTTTCGATATTTGTTTAATTTTTAATTGGTAGCGTTTCCACCATTAATTTCGACTTATAGAAATAATTGGTGGATTGTTCCGAAACTTCTTGAGGCTGAATAATATATGGCAAAATAGAAAAAACAATTATGAAAAAAAATTTTGGTCGTCACGTGATCAAAATATAGCCATTTTTTCGTTTTTTCAGTATTTAATTATTATAAAACAGATGTCAAATCGGAAGTTATTGGGTCAACGCCACTGATTAATGGAATTAACACAACTTAAATGAATTAAACAAATAAATGAATTGACACACTTTTTGTAAAAAAATTTTTGCCCCCTTAAACAGTTTTTTTATTTCTTTGCGTTTTTTGTCAAAAAGTATAAACCTTGAAGTTTCTTGATCAATAATTTTGAAGTAATTAAAATTAACAATCTAGGACCAAACCCCCGTAAAAATAACTCAGAGCCGACTACTCCCTGAAAATAACGACTAAGAACCGACTCCCACTTTAAATAATAATTAATACTTTTTAAATTGAACCAAGTATTTAGGGGATAGGGATGGGGATGGAAAATTCGGTCGGGGATCATCCCTTTCACAACCCTGTCCCAAACAGTCGTGAAAGAAAAACATTAAAATTGCTTATTATCAGGTCGAATAGAATAATTGTGGCGGTGATTTTTTGAACATGCGGGGATTTTGTTTATTATTTTTGTGTACACGAATTGTATACAAAATAAAGCGATCCGAATTTATTTCCTTATCAGACTTTCCGGAATATCCCAGCCCTGTAAAGTAAACGAAGTGTGTTTTTTAGTAGTAGGGCCGGGATATTCCAGATAGTGAAAAGGAGATATGATGGAGCTCTTTGGGCAAAATAATAAGGGATTATTTTTCACCCTGTATTTTCATTTTATCAAATAAGCTTAAAAAAAATTTCATACAGTGTTTAAAAAAAAGTGCGAAAGAACGGATGATTTCCATCATATTACTGAGAATCGTCTATAATTTGGAGAGAATTCTCTTGGTGCTTCCTCAAATTTTCCGCGAAAAAATAAAACATACAGCATGTCACGTTTTTTCTTTCTTTTTCCCAATTTGCATAATTTGCTATCCGCCAATGAGAACGATCAATTTTGGCAAATACCTACGTCTTTCCCAGATTGAACCAATCAAAACGGTGAAATTCAAAATTATACAAATTGGAAAAACAAAGAAAAAAACGTGACATGCTGTATTGTATAGATTAGTTTATTTAGTAAAATAGCCAATTTTTTCAGCCAAGCGCTAAATTGTGATTTATAAATTGTTTTTGCCCAACAGGAAGTAAGGGAATTCAAATCTTTATAACCATAAGTAACATTATGTGATTGGCTTTTTCGGAACAATTTACTTATATGAATGGTAAGCAATTATAAGGGGTTCATAAATATTTGTTGCGACTCGTTACTGCCTCACAAAAAACTTTTGTTCACATTTCAACTCAAAAAAGGATTTTGTTAACTATCACAAGACCTAAACAGATCAAACAATTTTGTTGCTTGACCTTAATGAACTAAAGTAAACTTTCAAACTTCTGTCCAAAAAGCGCAATAAAAGTCACATTTGGTGCTGTAAATTGTCTAAATTAATTTTTAAAAGGCAGTTTTTATGATCATTCCCGGCGTTAACCATATACACTTTTCTTTTGATGAAAATTTTTTTTGCTGATTATTCCTTTTATGGTGAAAATTTTGTGAATAAAAGACAGTGGTTTATTTTGTTATGAATTAAACACATTCGGTGTAAATTTTGAAAAAATAATTTCAAAATTGTATGCGGGGCTATAAAAATTGTTCAAATCCATTTATAGAAAACTTATCGGGTAATAAACAAGTTCGTACATGGTGTCATCTTTAAATCAAAGTCATAGCTAATCATCAGCTGCTGATGGACGGTAAAATCTGGGAAAGATTGAATTTAGCATTATTTTATTTTGAAAATCTATTTTTAGAATATTTTTCAAGAATTAATAGACGAATCGACCTTTAATTTATAGGCTATAAGGGGATACCACTACAAAATGTTGGTCTACAAAAATTGCTGGAGAAAAAATTGCTGTATGGGGACAAATATGATAACGGCGTTGTTTTTGCGAATGGACAAATCGCCTGTGTAGAATAAAAATTGCATGCGTGAAAAAAGGCAGTAAACGATATACAGAGGGGGTCAATAGCTACGGCCCAATATTACCGAATGTGCTGATATTGCCGAATTTAACCCACGCAAAATCAACATTTTTACCTAAAATAATTCCTGTTCCCATATTGCCGAAAGTGACCAATATCGCCGAATGTGCCAATATTGCAGAAAGTGAGAAATTGTCCAAAATTCAGAATTGAAGGTATCCCGGTTCTTACATTTTCTGCTGTTATTACGTCATAAAAATGCACCAAATCAATCGATAAATTTCTGAAAGCACAAAACAACCAAAATAAGAACAAAAAAAATTCAAAATTTTTGAATTTTTTCGATTTTTTCTGAGTATTTTTTTTTCAAAATTAAGTTTGTTTCAATTTGACCCCTAAAACTTTAAAATTTTAGCTTGACGCCTACGCATTTTATTTTTCAACCAAAATTATTTATTCCTGTTCCCATATTTGCGAAAGTGCCCAATATTTCCAAATGTGCCAATATNATTTTTTGAATTTTTTCGATTTTTTTCTGAGTATTTTTTTTTCAAAATTAAGTTTGTTTCAATTTGACCCCTAAAAACTTTAAAATTTTAGCTTGACGCCTACGCATTTTATTTTTCAACCAAAATATTGATTCCTGTTCCCATATTTGCGAAAGTGCCCAATATTTCAAATGTGCCAATATGCCGATTTTCGCCAATATTCGGCAATATCGAAGATCTGCCTAGTGTAATTTTTATGTCAATAACAACATAAAAACATAGACGATTGACATCAAAATTACACTAGGCAGGTCTTCGTATATTGCCCCCCTGTACCTGTGGACTGTATAATTGATTATTAAGTAAAAGCCAATGTTGTCGATTCTTCAAAAGCCATAAAAATCTTCATTTATACCTATCATCAATACCTTTTTCAATATTTGACAAAAACCAACTGACTTTATTTAAGGCCTCAGTGCATTTTGACAGAACCGATATGGGCTCTTGATGAAAAACTTTTCACTGGATTGATATATTCTTCCCAATATACCATCAAAGTGATGATTCATAATCGAGCACTTTTTTATCTAGCGAATTTTTGCATTATGGTTATTTTAAGAAATTTTGAGTTTGAATTTAACTTTCGAATTCGAGGAATTATGAGAAATTTTGGATAAAAGTTCCAAACATAATAAAAATTCCTTATAAAAATTTGAACCCTGAAATTCTCTCTCTTCTCTGAATCATACTTTTTCGAATGAAAATACGGTTTGCGCGAAATAAAGTTAAGTCCTCTCAGTCAAGAATTGAAAAAAAAATATTTCACCGAGACTTGCCTAATTGGTAAGCCGACCTGTCGACTGTTTTAAATTTATTTCATTTAACTCATGAAAAAAAATATTTTTTCGATGTGCTAACATTTTGGTTTTTTCGGCTTTTTTTAAAATTTAAATTTTCGATTTTGACTAAGAAAATTTTCAACCGTCGACAGGACCGTATTTTAGAGCTCCTAATTAATAAAAAAAAATTTACTGTAATTTAGACACGTAACTTACAAACGCGCGTTTTTTGAGTGTTTTTTCAAAAGACAATTTATAAAGTAAAAATAATCAATCTAAAGAAATTCAGATTGAACAAAGTAAGCTGAAAAGTGGCAAATTGTGTTCGAAAAAGTTTTTATTCGAAAATTTTGAAGTGGCAAAAAGTTTCCCATCAAGACAAAAAGAATGAAAAAGTGCAATTCTGTCAAAATGCACCGAGCCAATAATGGTAAGTTACGAGCAATTTCAACTCAATATCTACTGTGTATTTTAAAATTCAACAAAGAAATAAAATCTACTTAATGATTATCCGATATTGATTGAGATAATTAGGAAGTTCATCAAATTAATTGTTAAATAAATAGATTATTTATAATGACTTGTTTTTATCATCGATTAAATCTCATAATGCAGAATTCATTCGAAACATATAGGTGTGGTTGACACAAATAAATATAGCGACTTAAATAAGTGACTAACAAAGAAATTTGGACTGGATGGTGATTCAAAAAATATTAATTTAATTCTTCACATGATGAAAAACAAAGTCAAAAATTAAATGTACACTTCTTGAACCACAATTTAGCCGAAAGTCCTTCCTCAGTCCCCAAAATATGTTATTATGTGGCTAAAACTGTTATGCTAAAAGTAAGGCTGAAACTAAAACTAAAGCTGAAACAAGTGTGCTAAACAGTGATTCATGCTTCGCATTGAGCATAATTCGAATCAGGCTTGCCGACCGCACACGGAGTGGACATCTATATATATGGATAACAGACCCTCAAAGGTCAGATTCTAAATATTTGAAAATGCGGAATCTATGTATTTGATCTCTTCCAAATCTAACCAATGAAATCGGCCTATTGTGCAATTCAGGCTTTTGATTGGGTGCTAGTATCCCGCGTTGTTTGTATCATTCAAATATTTAGGATCTGTTCTTTGAGAGTCTGTTTCAGACCGTCTGCAATCCAAATTTTCCACAAGGGTCATTTTTAAATTTGAACCCTGAAACTTAAAAAAATAAATTCTTAAATTTTTAATCTTTTTAAACAATTTTAAATCTTATCGGATACGACGTATCCTTTCATATCGTCTCAAATCATAAAAGTCTAATTTAAATGGTTGTAAATGGATGAATACAAAAAAATTTGCAATCTGTGTAACTCAAGGGGGTCGGTGCATTTTGACAGATACGGATATCTTGATAAAAAACTTTTTACTGGGTTTATACATTCTTCCCAATATNCTAGCGAATTTTTGCATTATGGTTATTTAAGAAACTTTTGAGTTTGAATTTAACTTTTCGAATTCGAGGAATTATGAGAAATTTAGGATAAAAGTTCCAAACATAATAAAAATGCCTTATTAAAAATTTGAACCCTGAAACTTAAAAAAATAAATTCTTAAATTTTTAATCTTTTTAAACAATTTTAAATCGTATCGGATACGACGTATCTTTTCATATCGTCTCAAATCATAAAAGTCTAATTTAAATGGTTGTAAATGGATGAATACAAAAATTTTTGCAATCTGTGTAACTCAAGGGGGTCGGTGCATTTTGACAGATACGGATATCTTGATAAAAAACGTTTTACTGGGTTTATACATTCTTCCCAATATACCATCAAAGTAATGTTTCATAATCAAGGCAACTTTTGTAACGACAAAATTTTCGAATTATTGCTTTTCAACAAAATTTTGAGTTCGATTTAAACTTTTCGAATTCGACAAATTATGAGAAATTTTTAAAAAAAGTTTCGAACATTTTAAACAAATTTCTTATTTTTTGTTCAATTTTTTTTCAATATTTGTTTCAAATCAACGAAAAACACTCTTCAAAATGGCCACTTTTATTTTTTGCGTGGGTGACCACATATTTTTATATGCTGTTTAAAAAATCATACTAGTATGACATGGTTTTGTGATTTTTGGTCAAAAATAATTGAGAATATTTTGAAAATTTTCCTAATATCTAGTTTAAAAATTTTGAAACTTATTTTTTTGGAATCATCAGCCGACAATATTGAGAATGCCACCTTTTACTTTATTCAAATATGTCCTCGTTTTGTTTTTTCACTCTTGTTTATACTCTGAATCATAAATTTTGCAACGAAACTACGGTTAGAGATGAATCCATCGAAGCCCTTTTTGATCCAGAGTTTAAAAAAAAATTTTACCGAAACTTGCCAAATTGGTAAGCCGACCCATCCACCACGTAAATTTTATTTCATTAAACTCATGAAAAAAAAATTTCTTTCGATGTGCTAAAATTTTGGATTTTTTTCGTCTTTTTTCAAAAATTTATATTTTTGATGTTTCGTAGGAATGGTATAAAAACCGTTTTTAACGGCTTCTAATTAATAAAAAATAGATTGTACTTTAATTTAGACACCTTCGATAGCAAACGCGCGTTTTTTGAGTGTTTTTTCAAAAAACGATTTATAAAATTAAAATAATCGATCTTAAAATAATAAGATTAAACGAAGTGAGCTCAAAAGTGGCAACTTTCGTTCGAAAGAGTGTTAGGTCGACCTAATCGCTCGACCTAATCGCTCGACCTAATCGCTCCTTACAAGAGTCTTTATCTGAAATTTTATAGTGGGAAAAAGTTTCCTATCAAGAGAAAAAAATTAAAAAAGTGCAAATCTGTCAAAATGCACCGGCCCCCTAAAGGGAGTGGGTGTTGCAAATTTTGACAGATTGTTGAACAAACTAGCAGAGCTGATATCCCAAAAACTTTTGCATCTTGAAGAACAACTCTTCACGGTGATTTTTAGTTTAACAGTAATCTGATACAATCCCACCTACGTCTACACCTACGCTTTTAAAAAGCCTCCTAAAAACACTCAGAATGAATTTT
>SCLH01000002.1:123949-156353 GCA_004367855.1 Oikopleura vanhoeffeni
ATAAACAAAAAAAACGATGTCAGATATTACTCTTTATAAAATTGAAATTCCAACGCATACTAAATAGGCTCCTATTATTCGTGAACTAAAAGATATGACTCACTGTAGGTCATACCCGAGGGTAAAATCGTTTAATACTCTCCGTCTAATACTCTTTGCAACCGTCGTAATATATATTTTCTACCGTCGAATTTATGGCGAAATGAATAATTTGAAACACATACTTTGATTTTTTCAATTTTCATTCATTTTTGAGATTTATGAATACATATTTAGGTACATATAGATTTTTTGAATTGTATATATTATATAAATTCGACGTGTTAAGTCATTTTTCAGTACAGTATGTAATCAAATGATAAATAAAATATCAAAAACATCCACGAAACATGTTCCAGACAATTTAAGAAATCTTAACAACAAGGTAAAACAAAATGGGCAACTTTTTATAAGTCGGTTGTGATAGCTAACCCTGATAGGCACTGTAATTCAAAACTTACCTACACTCATCCTGACTGCGATAAAGTGAGAAACGTAAAAAACTTATAAATTAGAGAAATGATCTGTCCATATAAAAATAGCAGCTGAATTTTGCTCACTGCCCTCTGACACTATTTTACGTCAAACTTTTATAAGTTTGAAATCAGACTAGAAAAAATAAATGGAAGAATGCATACAATTTCTATTTGAATTTCTCTGAATATTGACAGAGAAATTCCCCTGAAATAACTGGAGATATTTTCAAACCAATTTTAACAAAATAACAAGAAATTGAACTCGTTGAATATTCGCGGCTAAAAGCTACAAATGGTAGAAATTAAAAGACGGTTTAATCTTCAAGGAATAAAATATTTTTTATAAAATTTAACATTCGATGCATATCGAAATTTTGATTTGAGACCATTTTTTTGCATTTTAGTAGATCAAAATTTAGGGCGCCCGTGATGCCATTTTCTGGTATTCTAAAATTCTTGCACGAATATTTCATAGCTATTTTTACATGAAATTTAATTATACATTCGATAAATATCGAAATTTTGATTTGAGACCATTGTTTTGCATTTTAGTACATAAAAATTAAGGGCGCCGGTGATGCCATTTTCTAGAGTTCTAAAATTCTTGCACACATATTTCATAGCTATTTCTTCATGAAATTAAATTCTATATTCGATGCATATCGAAATTTTGATTTGAGACCATTTTTTTGCATTTTAGGGCAGTTCGTGATGACAATATCAAACCTACGCGAATTGGTACGTCATCAGTTCACACTCGATTAATTTTGTTTGATGACACAAAGAGAATGGTTTTCATATCAGCACAAATGTCTTCGCCACTTGAAACTCACGCGATATTTTTTGACCAAAAGGTCATTTATTTTGACGTTTCGGGTAAACAGCCATATTCTGTGGGGTGAACAGGAAAAAGTAAAACGAAAGCTAGATATTTTGCGAAAATATTGCAATATTTTGCTAAAAAAAACAACCGTGTGTTCAGTTTTGAATGTTTTTGTGATCTTGTCTATTTTGGTGAAACTAAACGAAGACATAAAGATAGAGCTGTTGAACATTAACAACCTGGTCGAAAAACAGCTGTATTCAAACATATCATAACTTGCGATATGTTAATGTCGGAATTTAAAAATATTGCTGGCGATATCAAAGATAGATTTTTGTTCAAATACTATTTTATTTAAATAGTTTGAAAGGCATATCCCCTATTCAATCTGTTTTAAATATCCCGCCCTACTACTTAAAAACACACTACGTTTCCTAATCAGGGCCGGGATATTTACAAAAGTGTGAATAGGGGATATAAATTATGCGTGTTTTCAGAAGAAACAAAAGTCCCAATTTTTGGCGTTTCAAAATATTTGACTCATATACTACGTATTGTACAATACAAAATCGTTTTTGATTCAAAGGGGTTGGAACAGGATATAGTTGATTGGTCATCAAGTGTTCGCGCTCCTTTCCTTCCATGTCATATGTTGTGCCTTTGCTGATTGGTAGAGAAGATTATCGGATTTGTAAAACAATGCTTTCTTAATAGGATGTTATTTCTGTAAACTTATGCTGTGAAATTATTTTTGTACTAATATTTTTTGCTCCGTTCCTACAAAACCTTCTACTTGGTATAGTTTGAGCTTGGTGGGCACTTTTAAACACAATTTATACCCTTGCATTGGATGTTTAAAACCATGATTTGTCTTAATTGAGGCCGGATGAACACTCTTATTTTCAATAAATCTTTGAGTGAATTTATTTTTATATTTTTTAGGTAGATAACATCAGGCCTCATGTCTTTCGCACTGCTACATAAGTCATTATAATAACATTCAACACAAAAAAGCCGATTCAGCTTTTAATATATTTACTTATTTACAGTTATCAATATAGCTACTAATTTACTCTATACTGATGAATGAAAAAGTGATCTGCTTCTTAACAAACTAATTGATCATAAAGCAGTTTCAATAATTTGATAGTTTATTAAAGACAAAATTTTGTTTAACAAAATGGGCTATCACAACCGACTTATAAAAGTTTGCTCATTTTTTTATACCTTGTTGCTAAGATTTCGTAAATTCTCTAGAACATGTTACGTGGATGTTTTTCACATTTTATTTATCATTTTATCCTGCCTATGCGTCCTGCCTAAGTTATCTTTCGGTACAGTATATCGAAAATCCTGCCTATGCGTCGAAATTTATCACTAAGTCACAAGAATAGAAAGTGACCAATAAAATCACTGAATTTCTCTATTTGTGACGTAGTGATAAAATTCGACGCATAGGCAGAATTTTCGATACACTGTACCGAAAGATAACTTAAAACGTCGAAATTAATATACAATAAAAAAAATCTACATATGATACCTGTATATGAAACACAACTGTTTATTTAAGTTTAAGTCGAACAATTTTATTTAACTGGGAATATATTCACTAAAGACACTGTACAAAAGCTTCACCAAAATTCATCTCCCACACCGGAAATCGAATCCGGGCCACCGGCGTGAGAAGCCGAGTTCCTAACCCCTAAACGTCGGACACCCAAATGTAATTTTTAACGATTCAGTTTCCTAAATCTACTTACTCTCAAACCTATCTTGCTCTCTAGCGGCTCCTATTATTATTTTCGATAGTAATTTTTGTATTTGATCAATGTGAGATTGTTCAAGCTTACAAATGAATGTTAAATAAAATATAGTTTGATAAAACTCCTGGCGCTAGAGAGCAAACAAAATGAAATCATTAAAAAATTTTAATTCAAACATAATTTTATGAACTTGCTGCACTCTTTTGATTTCTCTTATTAATCTTAATCTGTTGATATTTGTTTGGACTATATTTTCAACCTTAACAAAACGTGTAGCAGTCACAGGATTAGGCGCTAGAGAAAAAAATTACAAAAATTAATGATTTTTGCACTTTTTATAATTTTCATAGGCCGAAACTTAATAATAGAACATTGAAATACAAGATTCTGATTGGTTCAAATTTCGACCAATTAAAATTGATCTCAAAGTTCAAACTTTTGAAAAAAAATCACAAGTTCGTAATCAGCGCAAAATTTCCCTTGTTATGATCATAGGCGTTTAAAGTTTCGACACAAGGAAAATTAGTAAATTGACGATATGCTAACAATTAATAATCCCACATGGTCTAGGGGTCAGGATCCCGGCTTCTCACGCCGGTGGCCCGGGTTCGATTCCCGGTGTGGGAGAATGTTTTACATAAGAAAGCGTTTGATAATTATAATGTTAATCACAATACGGTATTGTCAATACATGTCTGCAAACCTTTTTTGCGGTGGAGTTATCGCTAACGCTGTTTTTTATTACTAAAATTAGCAATTTTTAAAATAATTTTATACAGGGCCCAATATTGCCGAAACTTTTTTTCCCAAAAATTTCGGACATATTGGCAAATTCGGCAATATTGTGCCGGTGATATTGGGCCCCCTGTACTAAGTATTGTTGTAAACATTATAAAAGCTTAGAAAAATAATCTCTCACACCGGGAATCGAACCCAGGGCCACTGGCGTGAGAAGCCGGGATCCTCACCCCTAGACCATGTTGGATGAAATTGATTGTACCATTAGGTCAATTATTAAATGTTTTGTATAGGCTACACTCATACACCTCTAATCGGTGCAATTTTCAAATCATAAGGAATTCAAATTGAATTATTCAATATTCAAATTTATTAATCAATGACAACACAAATTTATTACAATTTTACAGTTTTGATTATTTTTTTTAACACACTGTTTTGAACACAGTAAACAGAAAGTATGTTTATCAGATTTTTTTCTTTTATTCCAAAATTTAGTTATTTCAGTTATGATATTTTTTGCTATCAAAAATACCAGTGAATGAACGCTGTTGAATCTTCTCTGCGTAATTTTTGACAACATCTCTGATAAAATTAGTAATCCAGGAATCAGACATTTTTCCTGATCGCTTTTCAAAGGTTGAAAACTTGAATGATATATTTTCATAAAAGCAAATTAAGCAGTTTTAAGTCGACTTTCAAAGCAGTTCGAGTCAACTTTTACATGCAATTTTGAAAAACTTTAAGCCAACTTTTAATGCAGTTTTAAGCCAATTTTCAAACCAGTTTTAAGCCAACTTATATAATTTATTTGAACCTAACTTTGCTTTTTCTTCGGTAATCCAGTGCCTCTCTAATGCTTGCATGGGTGTCTCATTTTGATGATCTATTTCTTTTTCGAGCTACAAATTATACTTTTTCGATTTCATATAAAAATGAAAAAATCAATTTTATTCAATTGATACTCAAACAATTTTGGCTATCTAGAGTCTAGACTAAATTTAGAAGGTTATGATGACCTTAAATAAAGAATTTAATAAAACTTTCATAAGGAATTTCAACACTCAAAAATGGGTATCGATGTTTTTAAGCTTCCTTGTACAGAATTTAGTATCTTTAGAGAATTTTTTTCTGGTCATTTTAATAATTTGATGAGACCCATGATTTTTTCGTTTATGAAATTATTTCAAAAAAAAATTGATTTTAAGGTCAAATTTTCGAGATTTTACACGGGGTGCAAAATAGAGTTCTAGTGACCCCGTTTTCAGGAAATTATTTTGAGGATTAGGGTCGGCGACCATGTGGTCGGCCTTAAATAAGCGGTCAAAGTTCAAGGCTCAATCGTAGAGACTTGAAAGTACCCTTCACAAAGACCGGAATGGTCAAGTTTCTGGATAACCGTATTAGCAATTTGGTCAATTACGTTAACTGAAAAATCACATAGAGCGCAAAAACTGGCTTTCAGCACCCCCTCTGAAATCTCAAAAAAATGGGACTCTGTTTGCGGCGTCTAGCGACCTTTCAGTTGCGTGATGACCCGTAGTTGCTAAGTAGGTTTATTAAACAGCTTGACCTTTCCGGTTCTTTTGAGAGTACTTTCAAGTCTCTACGATGAACATCAAATTGACCTTGAACTTTGACCGCATATTTAAGGTCGACCACATAGTCGCCGACCCCAATACTTAAACCTGGTTTCCTTTAAAACGCTTAATTTTAACTTGTCAAAAAAATAGCGATCTAGCTCTTCATACGAGGTCGCTAGAACTCTATTTTGCACTCCGTGTAAAACATCGAAAATTTGACCTTAAAATCAATTTTTTTCGAAAAAATTTCATGAACGAAAAAAATTCTGGGTATTAAAACGACCAGAAAAAAATTCTCTACAAGATAGCTTAAAAACATCGATATCCATTTTTTGAAATTCCTTATTTCAAATGGTCTTTTATATTGATAATTTAATCATAATAAACAACTCGCACAGATTTCAGTATCATCGGATTTCGATGAAGGCAAAATTGTCGAAATTAATGCATAATTACATTTTTGATGAATCTGTTATGCAACTAAGGTCACTCCTGGTCCCAAAGTATGCACACTTTACGGAACTTCAGAACTAGACCTAAATGTTAAAATGATATGAAAATGCAATAACACTTCTACTTCTGTTGAGTAAATCACTGCTAAAAAGTTTTCGAAATTATAATTTCACGTCCTTATGTGCATTTTCAGTATGAACCTCGTAATGTACTTATGAAAGTAGTTATTAAAGTTTGAGGATCATTTGTGAAATTTCGAAAAAATCAAGATTGAGTTCAAGGGCAGGAGTGAATCCGGTTGGTTTGATGATATTTATCAAATATTTAAATGTTATACTGGTGATAAAAAGTACATCACAGATAAGGGTGTAGCTGCTACGCCGGTAGCAGCGATGGTGGCAGCTGGCGTCAATTTAACTTACGAAATAATTAGTTGGTTTATTTTTTTTGCTTATTATCGTTAGCTGAACCAGAATAAAGTGTATCAGCTCATTAAAATATTTTTTATCTCTATTTAAGGAAAGATTTGAGTTCGACCTTTTATTTTTTGAATTCGTAAAATTTTTCAAAAAAATTCAAAACATTTATTAAAATTTCACGCATTTTTCACCCAAAAATTTTTTTTTTCTAAAATCTGTGAATAAAAACTAAGAAAAATAGCCACTTTAACTTTTTCATGCAATGTTTACATATTTCTGACTTGCTGTTGAAAAATCATAACATGTTCATTTGTCAGTTTTTTGTCGACTTTTTTTTAGAAATATTATGAAAAATTTTCGCAAATCAAGTCCAAAATTTTTTATTAATGCTTTTTGAATTCTTCTTGAAAAATCAGGCCAAATCAGTTGTGTTATTTCTGGTATCTATTTGATTTCCGTATTTCAACCGATGGAAGGGTCAATCGAATATCGTTTCTGAACTACTGATAAAAATTTACAACACTTGCTTGTGACACCGGTTTGTTGCCATTTGGCCTAAAATTAAATTTTTTTGGTGTTAAAGGCTACTTTTTTTTCAAAGTCAGGAGATTTATCAATATTTAAACGCAATTGAGGGTCAATTTTTTTTAATAAAAAAAGTTTTTCTCATTTTTCATGGAAAAAACTTTCATATGAAGAAATTTTTCATATGGAATAATGATTCTCCCACTAATTAGCGCATAACACCCGAAAATGCCTGAAGTTAAAAATATCGCGTTTCAAAAAAAACTCACATCGGGTCAAGTTGAAAATGGAGTTATAATGAAAAGTGGTTTTGATGTTTTTACAGCTTTTAAATATGTTGAGAAATTAAAAATATAAACGTTTGCACAAATGAACACTTTTATTGAAGATAAAAAATAAAAATAAATTTTCACTTTTTTTCTTTCATTAATCACTCCGGAAAAATGCTACCCCCTTAAAGTCCGAGTGTTTCATAGTTTTAAATTTTCGCAAGATTTGGCAATTTGAATTTTTCCTCGAAAGTGTGTGATAAATTTTGGTAGATAATACTAATAAAATTTGGGAGGCTTATTAAATAATCAAAAGTTAGTAGTTTAGGGGGGTACCCGTTATGAAGAAAAGAAGATTTTCTAATTTTTGAGGCCAACTATCTGTTATAATGTTATATTTGAACAAAAGTCTCACATTATAAAATATAATTGTCGATCACTGATTGCTCGAACAATCAGGAAACAGCTTCAAAATAGAGCAGAATGTTTATTTAAAAAGCTTACTCTTCCATTCATTCTACGGGTGGGAAAATTATTTTCAAATTGTATTGAGCATCGGTCTGTACTATCGTTTACAGAACTTAAATCTCTGAAGAATTCGCTCTAGAATGGGCAAAAATGTTTTTCAAGCTTATTTAAAAAGTTTTGCAGAAAAGCCGGCTCCTCCCTAGATTTTTTAGCGACAAATCTGATAGCTATATTATTAAATAGCTCATCAGTTTACGGAAAGCTGTTAGTATCGCAAAATTAATTTGTGTTTTTCAGTTGTTTCTTAAAATGCTACTTTGAATTTCTGAAAATCCATAAGTTTTGATTAAAAAGTTCTGATTGAAAAGACGATATATTTTCAAAATGACAAAAAAGTACTTTCCTGACGGGGTCTTGGGATAAAAATATAACCAGTTTGTTTCCGATTGTCTAACGGTGAATATTTTTTGTTTTATTCTCAATTTATGACGAGTTTAACATTCAAAAAATTTTCTTCATGTTATGCATGATTTAACTTTTCTGGATAAATACATGTACAATTTTCGACAATTCTATGAACAATGCTATTTAAATTTCATTATTAATCTTTGAGCGATGACTCTACTTTTTTCTGAGACGAACAAACAGTTTCAAAATTTCCTGACATTTTGATTTCAGTTTTACTATCATTAAAAATCACCCCATTACTCTCTCAGCAAACTATAATTTTAATAAACACAAAAATGACACAAGTTCTGTTTAAATCAGAATAAACCGACACTTTGTTCTGTGTTCACTGCGAAATCTGTATATCCCTTTATTGCCCTTTGGTAAGGATTTGGTCCACTTCGTTACTTTACCACTATGTTAATAACATTTCGGACCGAATTTTTACCAAAAGGCAATAAAGGGATATAACTTAAATCACTTAAGTCAAATTTCATACAGTTTATTCATAAATAATTATCTATACCAATTCTTTATTTGAATTTTCCATTATTTGAGCAATTGTCAAGTTCAACAAAACAAAAATAAAAATTAATTTAAAAAATATTTGCATTTTCTTCGAACTATAATAACTGTATTTCCATTTCTTTCACACCGCCAGTATTTATATCTGATTCCCTCGGCTCTTGATCGCCATTTAACTTGTAATCAAACCAAAAAGCTTTTGAATAATTTATTTTTAGACAAATTTGAACGAAAAACATTTTTGTCATTACAGATCATTTTTGAATTCCTCTTTTATTTTGATTTATAATTTGAGCCAAAATTATTTTCAATAAATGATTTCAGTGAACAGACTTTTATGATTATCTAACAAAAATGAGTGATACAGTATGAGTCATACTGTATGACGCATACTGTATGACTAATACTAGAACATTCAATAGATTAAAAAAATTTGCGGACTTGTGTTCGTTAAATAATAATGTTCTTATTGCTGGGAAAAATTCGGCACTTTTCTTGCGATAATATCAACTCGATATATATAAATAAATTAATAAAATTCCTTTTGATTAAAACATTGCTTTTGATCGCAAGTAAAAAATTCTTTATTCAACTCATAACTTATTTACCAGTAACGACATGAAAACCGGTAAAAACTGATGTACTGACAAAATCGTTAATAATTGGATATGAGAAAAATGAATTCCTATTTATTTTTACAAAACTTATTATGGAAGTGGTTCCGAGGCTTATTAATCTTTCTTGGAATTATAAATCTGTACAACGGCAAAGAAATAGTCTTCATAAAAAACAATCGGCCGAAGTATGTAACTCGTCAACTAACTTAGCAGTTTATACAGTTCCGAGCCACATGTGGTGTATGCTTAAAACAGCGATTCTTCGTCGATTAATTTTTCAAAACAAAAATATTTCTGATAGTAAGGAACTCTTTAACCGGGTGGCATAAAACCCGGCATCCTGGAGTCAATATAAGCTTTCGGAAAATAGTAAGTTATAGTATGTATTTTCATGCTCATTTATAGTTAGCTGAACGGAATTTAAATCATTTCTTATCCATTTTAGGAAAAGATTGAGTTGGGTTTTCATCTTTGAAATCGTAAAAATTTGAAAAAAAAATCGAAGCATTATAAAAATTTTCCGCATTTTTGTCCAAATTTTTTTTGTTTAATAACTGAAATCTGTGGATAAGAAAGCCAAAAAAAATAGCCACTTTTACTTTTTTCATGGATTCCTACATATTTTCTGACCGCTGTTTGGAAAAATTCATAAAATTTTAATTTTTCATTTTTTATTGACTTTTTCAAAAAATTATGAAAATTTTCCCCAAATCAAGTCAAAAATTTTTTATTCGTAGTTTTTTGAACTCGTCATAAAAAATCATGCAGAAGCACATATTAAATGTTTTGGCATCTATGAAATCGCCGTATGTCAACTAATCGGTAGGTCGCGCAATTATAATTTTGAAACTGTTGATGAAATTTTTAACACTTGACTGTGCACTCGATAAGTGCCATTCGGCACTGAATCTTTAAAAAATTATATGGTTGTGAAAAATTTCCAATAAAATGGTGGGTGTAATAGGCGCCATTTTGTTTAATAGTCAGGACATTTTTTAATATCAAAACGCAATTTAAGGTCAATTTTTATCTCAAAAAAAGCTGTTTTTCTCTTCTTTTTGCCAATTTTAACCCTTTTTCATGGAAAAAAAATTTGATATTTAAGAAATGTTTGACTGTGCAGAGTAATTAGGACACTAATTAGAGGAGTACATCCGACAATGTCTAAAGTTTATTAATATCGTCTTTGAAAAAATTCTACATATATATCCTACATGTATAGTCGGGTTAAGTTGTAAATTGATGCACAGTGAAAAGTGTTTTTTTTTGTATTTTTAACTATAGTTAGTTATGTTTAGAAAATAAAAAATGTAAACATTTGTAAGAATGAACACTTTTATTGAAGATGAAAAATAAATTTCTACATTAATCTAATAGATGTGGGTTAAGGGAGCCAATCCTGACACTCCTAAGACCCTTTCTAGCCACTCATGAGGCCGCTTTCTCTTCTTTTAAGCCTACGTCTATTAGATTAATCAAAAGGTCATAAAGGGATATATTGCTCTGAGAAAATGTACCAATCTGCTGGACTTATGACACCTCCTTAACCCTCCGAGGCATATATAGCTTTTTGAAAGGGTTAAGCTTAATTTTGAAGCTCGTCACAAATGGCTAAAAACCCATTGAATCGATATTTTTATTAATAAATCATGATCGCTTTTATATCTTAATCCGGGAAGGGAGATCATTTTTAGGGAATCAAACCAAAATTTTTGTATCATTTACTTAAAATTTGCCCTCTTCCCGGATTTAAGATAAAGTATTAAATTTTGCTGAAATTTTTCGTCCGACATGATAAACTTTAAATTATCCTTTGGTTTGTTAACAAAGTAAGATAGAAGTCATGGTCGAAAACTGAACAAATGAAGTCAACACTTTTTTTTGCATGGATTTCTAGCACATACTAGTAAATTCTGCATTTTAACAGATATCGGTTGATTCAATGCAAAAATTTTGGGAAATCGTTCGCCCAAAGATGCATAACTTATTCAAACTGAATAAGTGTGAACAAATTATCGATTAATTTATTTGCAACGTTTCGCTTATGAAGCATGAGCAAAACGTTGCAAATAAATAAAGATATAAATAAAGTTATAGTTGTTCGCACTTCGTTTTTCAGTCAATTTCATCTTTATGCAAATAACATTAAAGATCATATCATTTCTCTTTGTTTTGTCATCAATGATCATGAAAGGTCAGTTAAACTTTTCCATAATTCTGAACTTATCATAAATTTGAACTCTGATTTATTATAAAGTTGAACTTTTTCGTCTTAATTTTAAGTGTTTAAAGCAGCATTTTTAAGCAGCATTTTGAAAGATAAGACTTTGTCGCCCATACGGTTCTGTAGAACCGATTTGACTTTGAACTTTTTGACTGTTAAATCCTGGATGACCAATATATGCCGACAAAACTACGGATAAAATCCCGCGCCAAAACAGGGGGGGGCGATATTGCCGAAATTTGTTTTCCAAACAATTTGGGCGATATCCTTTTCCCAACGGAACTTCATCTCAAAAACGTTTACTATCTCTATAGCGCGTGTTCGAATCCCACTGATGTTGTCTAAGTGATTGTCTTAGTGATTGCTTGAGTGATAACACCGATCAAATTTAGCGGTCCCAATATCAAGCATTCTTGCCTATAATCATAATCAAGACAATCACTAAGACAACATCAGTCGGATTCGAACACGCGCTAAAGAGATAGTAAACGTTTTTGAGATGGAGTTCCGTTGGGAAAAGGATATTGGGCACTTTAGTCGATATTGACATTTTTGGGGACAAAAATAAAGTTTTTTAGTCTAAAATGGAAACCGCGACAGCGTTCGAAATGACGTCATAATTTTAAAACTTTTTCAGTTTTGAAAAGAATTTTACAATAGGTTCACTCTAAGTAATTTGTAAGAGAAACGCAATTTCGGCGATATTGACCCTTTTGGCAATATTGGCACTAATATACAGCAGGGTCCGGCGGATAGGTAAAGGCAGATAGGTGAAACCCACGCAAAAACCTACGTAAGCCTCCGCAATCGCCCACGCATTTAAAAATAAAAACATTTTCTCCATGACGTCCGGCAAATAGGTGAAAGGCAAAAGATAGGGTTATTTTTTTCAAAACTTCTCAGGCAAAAGATGGGCTTTTTTAAACATATTTTCAGACCAAGATTCTCCGGTCGGCGCGACAACGAAAAATACATTTTTAAAAACATGTTCAGATTGACCAATGAAGTGTCGATATTTCAAGAACTTTAAAAACATGTTTTCAAGTCTCGCAGACATTGTCGGCAAGCTTGATAATGAGTCAATAGTTATTCAGATACAAATATTTAGTTTTCTGGTATGAGAGTGATTAAGTGCTAGCATACAATTTTTTGATAATTTCCATTGTTTTTTGGTCTTATTTTTTTTTCTTAGAATTCATGTTTATTTACAATCAACTTTATTTCATTTTTTTGATAAAATTAAATTTATACATAGGTGAAGGTTTTGAGCGAAAAAACTTTCACCTATCCGCCGGACCCTGCTGTAATTCTTTCTTAAAGTCATGTAATTGATCTGCGTAGGTGATTTTCGGCAATATAGCAATAATAACATATAGGGATGAAATTCAATTCAGAGGCGTATCGAGAGGCAGTTTTGAGTACACTGGCGCGAAAACCTAAAGACCGATAACAGGAAATATATACCAGCCGTAAACAGGCCGCAGTCTACCATCCTGCTTGAAAAACATATCATAAAGACAAGTAAATGTCAGCTATGAAATGTTGTACATAACTTATACGCAGTGTATCTGATTCAAACGAATTGGGGGATCGATTGTCAAAAATGAGGGTAGAATAGGCGATTCTAAAATAGATTAGAAAATGAAAATAAGCCTGCCGTGGTGCGAGAGTTGTTTATTCAATAAAGTAGGATTGTTAAATTGTTCAATTCCCTGTGTGCAGGTTGTTCAAGCAAAGACTCTGTAGACAGTAGGAAAGAGTATGATGTCACATTAATTGATGCAAAAATGGTTAAAAAAGTTATAGTATCTCTTGCATAAGAGTTACCGTGTACGGTTACGGACGTCGAAAAAAAGGTCGGATAAGTAGTAAAGTTGTGAAAAGTAGTGAGATGGCATAGATGGAATTTTTGTATTCCAGTATATCTTTCAACTGCGAAAATTGCGCGAGCACGTTGGTGGATGTATTCAATAAAGTTCTGAAACATAGACTAGCTGATGATATAAATATCCAATGGATAAAACAATACACGACGGGGGGCAATATTGCTGTAGAAGCGTTGTGCGCATACAAATTTCCCAGGCAAAAAGTTGGCACATTTGGCGATATGGGGACAGGAAATAACTTTGTGGTGTTCAAAAATCGGACAAGAAGTAGGCGTGAACGTCATATTGCCATCATTTGTGTTTTATAGTAAGTGGTTGAACAATGGGGTTTCGAAATGAAGGTGAGATCGTCAGAATGCTGAGAATGCGTAAATAGCTCCATGAAACGCAATCAACAGAAGAACTTGAATTAAGTAAACTGGAAAATTGCAATAATGAGAAATGACGTGATGTCAAACGCTCACAAGTAATTTTGTAATATAGAACTCGAAAAGAGAGAATGTCGGGCGCGATCACTGGCCTCGCGGAAGGTATTTTAAACAGAAGTCTGAATGCGTAGGTGTTGGGAATTCCGGGCAAACGCATGGGCGCGGGCGGAGTGAGTCGCCCACTGTATGATAAGGAGAAAGGAGATAAACCGGTGTCTTGTGCAGAGCAGGCTGATAAATTATAATGGTAGGTTGTAGAAGTGGGGAGCAAGGAAAACGCCCACTTTCTTTTTTGTCTGCACCGGGTTATAGTATGCGTATTTTTTTTCGAGATAGGAAGAATAAGATGCCGTAATTCTTGAAATTTAACTGGAGAATAGAATTTTAAGCTTTTAATGGATTCTTCGGCACAATAGTTTCGAAGAGACGCTTTTTTTCCGAACTATTGAAGACGTATGAGCATACATAGGCGTGAAATATAGCAGATGTATAAAAGGTTAGGATGAAGTGATATAATTTTTAAGGAGAGATCAGTAAGGTGCGACGGGCACTTGGTCGGAGTACAGGCGGGTGTGGATTTGAATGCGTGAGTACACGATTAAGGGGAACGATCGTGAGATTGTTTGGCTTGATTCCAGGTTATTGATTCGAAAGAATCTGAAGATCAAATCTTACGCTTCATTATTAGTTTTCTAACATAAGCGGTTAACAGGAAAAGGCGCTGACTGATTGTTGTTGTTTTATAACGGGATCACTCGACCCAATTTTGACTTGCAAATCAAAATTGTTGACTTTGAGTTGCCGGTTAATGTTGATTTAAATCATACCGGTTAATGATTCAAGTCAAATTCAGTTTTAAAGACCATAAAATAGTGGTGATCAATATAAAATATATGTGCTGAAACTTTTCAGTTAAAGAAAAGGTGATTTAACACACGGATAATGTCGACCGCATTTTAAAGATGGAACTTATCATATCTATACCAAATCCTATCCAAATTAGGTTGTCGAACTATTTCGTTTGATAACGCACATTCTAAAAATATATTTGATTTAAGTTGAAAATTATACTATGTGTTACGTTTTTCGACTAGCTGTTGCAAGAAGCGAAAGCAGAGTTCAAATTAGAATCACGTCGCGAGAGAAATAAAATAAAGATTGACTTGGTTAAATTAAAATGAAGAACGAAAATTTCAGCGAATTAATCTTACTTTATCGATATTCTCTCATATTTCAGATGAAGCTATTCGAGATGAATTTTTGACATTTAATTTGTCAATGAAGCTAGGCCTGATTAAGCTTTTCCTTCAAAGTCATTTCGACTCAAAACGCCGAGTTGCGAATAAAAGTTATTTTTCCGTCGTCAATTCGATGAAGTTTTCGGTGATATTGTATGTTGGAGGTGATTTGGAATCGAGGTTAAAGTGCTAAAGAGACTGCTTAAATGAAAGTGTGTGTAGACGTTTGATGTATCTATACATCGGAAGATGATGCTTGCAAATGCTGTTAAGCTAAAAGTTATTGTTTTAAGGGGTTACTGGTGTCCGCGTTGGACGATTGATATTGATAGTGCCGATGGAAAACATTCGCCAGCATATGGCTTTAGGACAGTAATAAGGATTAGTTATTGTGTAGACTTACCTTAAGGGACTCGGTCAATTATGTGTGACAGATGTGCAACTCTTTCAATCGTGTGTTGTGTGATGGGAGAACTTGTTGCCGAACTGGTCACGAGATCGTGTAAGTTCGAATAAAAACCTTTTCGAACACTAAGTTGCCCACTGGCTTCACGCTTACTTTTGTATAATCTGCATTTCTTCTTGGTTTTTCAAAGAAGGCATCTACAAAATACTTGTCAGCCAAGCTCGAGAAAGTTAAAGTACCATTGTTTTAGAGTTTGTTTTTCGTTGATGTTGAAACAAATATTGAAAAAAAAAATTGCAACGAAAAAACAAAGGCCATTTGTTAGTGACCTTTGGAACTTGTTATCCAATAATTTCTCAATAATTTCCCGAGATCGAAAAGTAAATTCAAACTCGAGAGAATTTGTTAAAAAACCATAATGCAAGGAGCTAGTTGCCAAAAGGTGCCTGATTATGAATCCATCACTTTAAATGGTATATGGGAGGAATAATATCCCTTAATCAACCTTTTTGGGTTAGAATGCGTAGCCACTTACGAGGAAATATGAATAACCCTTTATAACCTTTTTGGTTAGAATGCGTAGCCACTACGTCCTGGTTTAACGTGTAATTAAGTTGGTGGTACGCTATCTAAAAGAGGTGATAAAGGATATTCAAGTCCCAGTGAAAAGTTTTTCATCCAAGAGCATATGGTAACTGTCAAAATGTAACCGGCGGCCCTTAAGAGTCTTGCGTTAATATGTACGTAAAAAAGCCAAAGACACTGAAAGGCATTGGTACGTAAGAGATTTAGGCAAACTTACATTATGCATTAATTTTTGCATGTGACGTTATTGAAATTTAATATTCATAAAATATGGCAGTAATCTTTAGAATAACAAACGACAAAGAATCAGCTGTTTGAGTCTGTCTCAGTTTTGTTAACTGTAACTTAGTTTTTCATTTGTTTAATGAGATTTTCAATGAAAATAGAAGAATTAATTTCTAATTTCAGCGGATTCAGAGCTTTTTTCAACCGAATATGTTTGATACGTGGTATAATCACAGAAATTCCTGTCAAATCCATGCGCGCTTCAAATTAGCCGCAAACTTGACGTCAGGAATCGGTTGCTTCAGTAAATCCTGGGCCAGGATCCTTGAACGAAACAACACGTGTAACGAGGTTTCTTTGGCTTATATTATAAAATAAAATTGTTTGATAAAAATATGATGATGAAGGACTTTAGTTTTTTGTTGACATTTTTCAAAAAAGACAATTTTAACTCAAAAATTGACCGTAGTTTGAAATTTTTCTGTTATAGGAAATGTAATTATATAAAAATTCGTAAATCATTTTTCAAGTTCAACATATATAAAAGTGACAGAAAATAAAGATGAAAAGCCCGAAAAGCTTGATGGAAGATCCTCGAGCTGCACTTTTATTCGAATCACACAAATAAATGACAGTAATTTAAAAAAAATGAAATAAATTCACGTAAAAATGAGAAATTTTTAATAAAATGTTAAGTCAATTTTCTGGGGTAGATTATTTCATTTTTTAAAAGAACATGTTAACTTTGTGGAGACAGGAACCGCTTAATCAGAAAGAAGTTGAATTTTCAAGCAGTTGAGAAGTATAATTTTGTCTTGATATATACACATTTTAGCCAAGTTTATTTCAATATTGTTACGGGAATAACACGTTGAGACGTAAGGAGACCAAAACTTCCGCAGTGGAGACATCGAAATTGCGTACAGTCTGCAAAAATAAACTAAGCGTAGCCAGTGGTGTAGAGGATATGTCCTGAGGCGAAGGTTCAAATTCTATGAAAAGTCAAATCTCTATATTTAGCAATCACATCGAATCTGTAAATTCTATATTACCGCTTTTTTCCTATGCAAATATACAAAGAAAAAAAGAAAATTCCAACGAAAAAAAATTGAATAGAGATCGGGAAGAACGGAGAAAAGAGGAGAAAAAGGCGGAGAAAGAAAAATATTTATTTTTCTCCGTCTTTTAGAAAGAACGGGAGAAACCCAACTATGTAAATATAAGGAAAACGACGCACAGATTTCAACACAAATGTTGTTGAACGAGTCTAGAACAGCTTCAATTAAAAATAAATTAGGAATTTGGAGAAAAATATAAAAATTGATCATGCGCATTTAAATAGTTCGAGAGAACGATCAGTTTTCTTGTTTATAGATGATTGGCCGTTCATCTATAAAGACGGCATCACGCGTCTATCGATGAATGAAGAGGACGATGTAGAACTCGTCCTGGATGGTTGAGCAATCAATGATCTTAATTAGTTCAGGATGTAGGATACTTCAATTACCACATTGGTATTTTCACTTTTGGGTTCCAAAATGGTAGGTCTTGAGGATATGCCTCAAAATTAAAATCGTGTTCTCCGACACGAGGGATTCCTTAAAGTCAATTTATAATTACTAAGTAGATAGAATCATTCATAAAAACAAATATTATTATATATATAATTACAAAATAATTTGAAGGTTTGAAACTTACAGAACATAATTGCAAACCGAACGAATGCTCACGCAAACTTGTTTTATAAATTAAAAATATATAAACTATATCAATAATTATAGCATTAAATATCATATAAATTGATAATCAAAAAAGTATATATTATAACAATAATATCTTCTCTTAAAATCTAATAATGATAATCAATAATCATAATAGCTAAGTAATAATACTAAATTTATTTGAATAATTTCTGTTCATTATTTGATCTATTTTACCGTAATAATTTATACGCCCCAAAGCTGAGTGAGTCTGCTTTATAGGAGGAATCGGAAAAATAAAAACTGGTAAAATTATTTAATTGAAGCCTTTAAATCGAAGTGTACTAAATTTGTGCTTACGCCGGCAGCCAACTGAAGTCCACGCAGACGATTTTGTCACAGGGATTATCTCTGTGTTTTTTAACCGAAATTTGTTGCTGGAGATGAAATTAGAAATCGTTATTAATGGTGAAATATATCATGTAAGTCACACTTTGTAAGATATCCGCGCTTCTACTTTAAAAACAACTACGTTTGCTATCACGCGCGACGGGATAGTCATGAGTTTTTAATAAATAGAAAGTTAAAGATGCTTCTGAGCGTCATGAAAATTTCAATTACATACAATTGTACAGGTATTGTGAAAATCATTTCAAATTTTTTTGGCAAAAATATAATTTTTGGATGTAAAATTTTTTAGCACTGCAAATTTTTTTTTAAATAAGCATAACTTTGGCACGTTTTTACTCGAAAATTATTCTCCACACAAAAATCCAGATTTTAAGTATTTATAGGCGATCTTATTTTAACGCTGAATGTTTTCACTGTGAGTACTTAAGTCGACCTCCGACGAAAGTATGTTTATCGAAATATCATTTGCCTTTTGGCATTTCAAACAATTTAATGTAAGTACCTGTTGACAACAACAAAACACAAAAATTTAAGGTTCGCTAAAATAGCTTCTCTGCAACTCATAATTTGAAATTATATCTTATTCACCAGACAGGTTAAAATTTGTAACTAAAAACATTCACAATAAAAGAAAGATGGGAATCTTTTTGTAAAATTTCGATGGTTTTTAAAAAATGAAAAGGCGGGGGATAGTTTCAAAAATATATGGTCTCATTAAGTTGGGAGTTATTCTGACAAGAAAAGGTTGGAAATATGGACAAAAAATGAGTGGTTTATTTGTTTGAACAGCTACTTTAAAGGTAATTTTTTAACATGCAATATATATGTTCAGAAATATGGAAATAAAATAAGTAATAGTAAAAGGTAAACAGTTTAGAATTTTTAGAAGAAACTGGAACTTTTTCCTCGAAACTTTCCCTAGAAAAATCAACAATATGTTTAACTAACATCTAATAATACTCTGTACAATAATGATTAAAACACCGATATTTCTGACATATTGATGAAAATAATTCCAATTCATTCTTGACCATAAAAAGGCGGTTGCCCTTATTATTTTATTTAGCTGGTTGAGATCGTCCTTAAAATCATGTCCCCAGTGCCTCGAGATGGGCTAGAGAAGAATTATATGACGGATGGTTTCTATATAATTTGACAAACAGTATTGTTTTCAGAACTGAACTAGGGCTGTGGCTTTTAAAACTTTAATAATTTTCCCGTATGATCAACGTGAATAAGATGAAAAACAAAGCTAGTTGTGTTTAATTTTCCAATGAAATTTTTTTAATTTATCTTTGAAATAATCGTTTTATTAGCAATTATATTTTTCAAGATTAATTAATATTGGAATAGTGACAGAGCGTCGTGCACATTGTCAAATTTGTGTAGCTAAACTGAAAAACGTGGCGTTTTGGGGTTGACCGAATAGCTTAAAAAGCTCAATTTTTGAAATCTATAATTTTTTTAACTGACAAGAAATACTTATGGTATGGACATCTTAAACTTTTATAGAAGTCGAATAAGCTGATTCAAAATTTGTTATATTACGATGATACTCATTTGAAACTGGCTGATCGCGAAACAAGAATGCCAACAATCGAATGGCGCTTAGGAAATCGGATATCATTCAATAAGTAATAATTATGTCAGTTATTACATAATAATACATATTTTATTCGGAAAATTGTCCAAAGCAAAAAGTGAAAACTGTAACTCGAAGCACAAATTGTCTCGTCAAAATCAAGTCAACATCAAAATGGTCCAAGTGTTACACACTTACAGTTTTTCGAAAGTTAGCTGATTTCAAATTCGCTTTAGAAATTATCTCGAGCAGAAGTGAGCACAAATATTTACTGATTTTTAATTTTTTACAAAATACGTTCCTTAATTTTTTTAATCGATAGAAAGGTCGGTCATGTGATGTTGTCCACAGTGCCTTGGTTCATCGATAGCAATGTCGACAAATGCTTAGAATAATTAACTGGTAAAACGAAAATTATATTTCCAGATGCTATTGGAGTTGGCTTTGCGAGCTTCGGGTGTCCAGCTGTCCAAGCTGGATTGGGTGGAATTCGCAATCCAATTTGAATTATGACAACTGGGAAACATGGCAGACTCAGCGGCGAAGGATTGGAAACTGTTAGGATAGGGTACAATATTCCTCAAATAAAAACTTGGAAAATACCTTGATGTCTTGATTGTATGCAGTGAAAACTAAGGACAATTGAGGGGAATATGTCAAACACACAAAATGTTCTATAATTGTTCAATATTGTTTTTTTTCAATTGCCGTTTGTCAATCTATTGATTCCATTATGTTTTAACTTCAAAGTATACTTTCTCCTAATTTCTCTTTCTAATTTCCTAGATTGTTATTTCAACACGGTAGCACGCATAATGTGAGAATAAACAATTGGGGGAAAAATAGAAGGACATTTGGAAGCATACTCGACAATTTTGGAAAAATCGAGTACAATTGGAAAAATAGGAGACACAAGTTTTAGTAAAATATGCAATTCAAGAGAAAATAAAGAACAATTTGGAAATTTATTCAGGAAGATATGCGGTAAATGTGCAAAACCTATCTTCGAGTGACAAGAATAAAAGCAAATTTATTCTTTTTAAAGTGCAAGAAAATAAAAGAGGTCTCATGTTTGGTATGAGCGGCGTTGAGAAAAATGATATTGGAAATTATGCGAAAGCTTGAATAGGTGAATAATTAAGGTCATCGCCAACAGTCCAATTTCGCAAAAATATGCTCTGAAACGATTATTAACTGTTTGCGATTCTTCAATGCAAAATATGTTAAGTGGATTCAGCGGGTAGAGCTTCACGAGAATATTACGAGTTATTCAAGGTATTTCTCCGACCATCTGGCGGGATTGGAGACCAAAAGTGTCCACACAATACGCGATTTTCCGTAAACAATAAAAAATGCATCGGTGAAACGTAGAAAATCAGTTTAATAAAAACAGTTTGATTGTCAGAGTAAAAATTAAAAACAAAGTGGTTAAAATCTAATTTAAGCAATTATACGAGGCATGTCTTAGAGCTGCGGCATACATACTTAACCAACGTAATTATAAACTAAGAAACAGCTTGCTGTTAAACCGCTCTCTGAATAAAAATGCAACTAGAAAACTATTTTCATTTTAGAAAAAAAAAGATTTTAGATTACTATTCTTTAACGATTTGTTAATTTGAAACCTGGAAGTTTCTTACTTGAAAATGAATTATACGAATCAAAAAACGAGAAACGTTGATAAATAATATGATTATGTGATCAACAAATGAATTTTATAACTTTTGTCAATATAATTAGAAAAGGATTTTTCGCCCCGGACCTCTGAGAGGCCGAATAAATATCTATGTATATGAAAAAGTATAAAAAATCATTATGTATTACATAAGTCAATTAAGGTTTAACAGCCATTCCGTGGAGAACGATATCATAGCAAACTTACTTATAAAATTGCAAAGCACCACCATCGAACCTAAGTTGATTTTCACATTCTTAGCCATCATAACATTTTCCAGTAACATTTTACTTTTTGCGATAATAAGTTGGGAAGGAGAGGACAGATTGGTCCTTGGCTGGCATAACTGGTTACGTCCGCACTTCGTGGCAGAAGGGATATTCCTGGTTCGATTCCAAGCTACAGCGCAGTCTTTTGTTAATGCAAATAGCAAACAGAAACTTGTGTAGCTCGTATCTCAGCAAAATAATTTTATTAATTATTATTTAGATTACCAGAATAAGTTTCAGTGATATTTTGAGGAAAAGTAAGTATTTTTATTGACTTTTTCGTCTATAAAGAACAGGTAATTTAGTTTGGATTCAAGAAAGTAAAGTTTCTCCCACCAGCTTTTCGGTGCTCTTTAAACACAGGAACCAAAAATAGAGGGACTCGTCTCTCCCGCTTTGGGAATTATTAAAGAAGGGCACTGATCCGGAAGATGGTACAATTTTTTCAGAGCGAAATATATCGGAAGAAGAAAGAATGTGTAAAAAGCCACTTCTCTTTTTTTTTTTTCATGCATGTCTACAAATTTCTGACCTGCTGGGGTTTCGCAAACCGCCCATACAACATCTTTATTTTCAACTTTTTCAAATTTTTTATGGGAAATATAAGAAAACTTTCCGCAAATCAGTGTCGCAAAATAATTAATTTCAGGGTTTCCAGAATATTTTTGATACCAAAATGAGGTAGAATGTCACTATATTGTCAGCTTTTTCCCGCTATCATATTTAAAATCTCTCGTAGACCGGTCACACCGAGCATTGTCGCGCTATTATTTCTGACAGCTATGGATGAATTTTAACACATCGCGGCATTACACCGATAAAGTGCCATTCGGGCACTAAATTTAAAAAAATTTATGGGTAAGAGATAATTCCAAAAAAATGTCGGGTGTATAGGGCGGTCATTTTTGTAAAAGTCAGGACATTCTTCGATATAGAAGAACGTATATATTGAAGGTCACACTCTTTATCTCACAAAAAAAGTTTGGTTTTCTCTACTTTTGGCATTTTTGACATTTTCTTTCATGGAAGCAAAAACTTTCATATCAAGGAAGATTTTTTAAATACGCAATCATAAAATCGACTTTTAGCGGCATAACAGCGAACGAATTAATTTTCTTTCGGTTTCAGTTAAAAGTTTATTAATATCGTCTTAGAAAAATTGAGTCGAGTTTATTGGAAATGGATAACAGTGAAAAATTTGTTTTTTATATTTCGCCATAAAAAAGTAATCTTAAATAAACTGAATTTGAAACGTTCGCAAGAAAGGACAGACTTAAATTAAGAAAAAATTAATTTCACATTTTTTTTTTCAATACGCTCTGGGAAAAAAATGTACACAATCTCCGGATCGATCGCCACCTCCTCAATACTCCCAAAGAGGAAACTCCTTATAATATTTTTGTTACTGTGTTTAAAAGCAACATGCAAAGCTGGGGAGTACTTATTTCTGATCCAAAATAATTATGTCTTATAAACGAAAAGGTCAACTCTAAATAATACTTAATTCTTCCTACAAATAGAACTAAATTATTGGTAACTAAAATTCGAATAAAAATATTTGAATGTACATATACATACAGATTTCTTAGTGCTATGCATTTAAAAAATGAACTGCATAAGCTAACAAGATCGGACCCGATATTCTCTGACAAAGTGCGGAGCGCTAACCATCGCACAGAAGTAATGACATGTCTTTCTTATCAAACTATATCGCAAGTTGCAAATGTACTGAAATGTCGAATGGCTGTTTGTTTCAAGAATGGAAAAATCAAAACTTAAGGTTGGATGGTGGGCTCTATTTCGATCTTTATAAAGTCAAGTTTTAGAATATTGTGTACACTGGAAGGCTGTTAAGTATAAATATAGTGCGCACCTTTTTAAAGAACCTCAAAGAAATTACTTGAAACAAAAACCCTATAATAATTATCATACTGAAAATAAGCTGAAGATGATATTGTGAAAAAAAAATCACATAATATAAGAAAAGTTTTGATCAATTTTTCTAATGAACATAATTATCGAGTAATGCGGAAATGAAAATGTTCGAACATTATATGCCACATTAGTTTTTAAAACATAAGCAAAATTAAGAGTATTTCAACATTCTCCCGCAACATTAGTTAATGTGATGATTGGCAAAAAGTAGAAATAATGCTTAAGTGAACTTTATTATTTGTGTACTTAATGGTTATTAAGTCGCCCAGGAGTATACATGAACTCTTAAACATAACAGTAACTCTTAATGGAGTTACTCCCTTCATCGCTCTCTCATGGCTCCTTTATCTTCTTAACATCGATGTAAGTGAACGGTCTTTTTTGAGAACTAGATTTAAACTTAATCAGGCATTTTAATCTCCATTAAGTATTTTGGACTAAATTTTTTTTTTCACTATTTAATGGAAAAAAGGTATTTTTTGTAATAAATAAGAAAAATATTCAAAGGAGAAAAAATTTTTTTTTCGTAATTTAATAGAATTTTTTTTGTACTTTCAAAAGATTTCTGATTCTTATGTCCGACTCTGACATGACATGCCCCCCTTTTTAAGCTTTTAGACATGGGGGCACTGGCTGTTTTGCTTGGTATTAGACTTCGCTCCTCCCATTACATTTTCAGCGTTCATAAATGTTCGTTGTTAGATTTATTGTGTACAGCTTTCAGGCCGTCACCATATATATGGCGCAAAAGCAAGATAATGCGCTTAACGACTTTAATTATTTTTGTGTACTTAATGATAATTAAGTCCGCCCTCTCTGGGCGACTTCAAATCAGACAGTAAGTACTACAAAAATAAATAAACGTCATTAAAGCATTATACTCACCTTGGCAATCATTGAAATTAGTGAAAAAAAAAATTTAAGTCCAAAAATACTAATGGAGAATTAAGCCTGGATTAAAGTTTTGAAAGATCATCTAATGTTGCCATTGAAAGTGGAAAAAACAACTCCGCGACGGCCATTAAGCTGATTTAAGTTGTTTTAAAGATACCATAAGTTTCAGTGTAATAGTGAAAAAAAATTAAGTCCAAAAACTACTTAATGGAGATAAGCAACTTGATTATGAGGTTAAAAGAATCATTAAGTCCGTCAAAAAAAAGACTTAATGGAGTTTAAGTGGAAAAAGATTACCTCCATAAGAGTTCTCGAGAGAAAATTTATAATAAATAAATACACGCTTCGACATTGTGGCGTATTGTTCGATGAAAAGTTGACTTATTCCAAATTCCGAGAATGGCGGGCCATTTCGGACGATGACCGACATTGGTTTAATTATTAAAAATTTCATAATATTGAACCTTAGTCAGAACACATAACTGCCGTACAACTTATAGAATGGTAAAGATGGCTTGAACGAATAACCAGTTGAGTGCAAATGTCCCAAATTATTTTTATTGAAATAATAGAAGATTTGAATAAATCTGAGGATAAATTCAAAAGAAAAATCCTCAAATAATTTCAAAGTCCACGATTTTGCCAAGCACTCAAAGACCATTTTCAGTGTGCAAAAGTGAGATGTTGTATATTTGCAATTTTATTCGAAGAAATCCGGCAATAACACAAAAGAATGGCCACTGTGGTGGATGTCAAGGGTGGTATCAGTTTGCTGGCAAGTTCGCATAGTTATACCAGTTCTGGAAGGTCTTTCTGATCTTTGCTCAATGAAAGCTATGATGATGCTGGAAGAAACGAGTGCAGAATTGGAAGTATGATTCAAAAATTATGCGCTATATTAGCAGAATCAAACTGGCATTTATTCAGTTAAATATGTCATTTTAAACGCTCGTTCAAAGTCTTGTCAGACCTCCACACGGAGTTGTTCAAACACAAAGAATGCAATTTGTTGAAGATTATATCAAAAAATAAAATAAATATTGTGCCTTATTAAGAAAATGTTTTTTTTCAATAAAAAACGTCAATGTTTTTCGATGCTAAAAACTTTTATATAGGATAATTTTATAAATTCGAAACAACTGAAACACGAAATTCGAAATAATTAGGAATGCTCAGGATATGTAATAGGAAGGGGTTTCTGCGTCAAAGCCAAGATTAGGGGCCGGGCGGACAAAAATATCAAAGAAATGTTTTTGAAAAAACAGTTTGTAAAGATTCGAAATTTTTGAAAGTTAAGACTCGAATTTCAGGCAATGATGTACCCAGAACACAATTTCAGCACGTCCCGCCATTCATCGGCGTGCAGTAGCTCACAAATGGACCAACTGATGTCCATTAACGGCCGGTTGATCGTCAAAGACGCTGGAGGGCACGACGTGAGCGGGAGGAGAGGCCACTGTTGTTTTTTTCAAACTGGGCCCGCCTCCACGAAAACAACAAGCAACCTAGCGCCGTCTATTCGCGACGAATAACAAGGCCGGGGGGCGAGTTGACAGTAATGGATTGGCGACGCACTCAGCTTGACCGAGGATGAAAGTGAGTGTAAAAGCCCATAAAATCTTATTAAGACATCAACAGCTGAGATAACCGTGAGACGAAACAAAGATTGCAGCAGAGATCATACCGGCTGATCTCAGGAGTCACCAATGTCTAGAAATCCAAGACTCTGGAAGTTGTTTATGAGGCCGTCCACGTAGACGTTACGTGAGAATCAATCAGCCGTGGCGGAACTACAGATAATACGTTTTAATTAAGCAGTTTTTGGACGATATCAATTTCAAATCTGATAATTGAGACTTTTACATTTGCTTTATTTACTGGGCAGAGAATAAACCATATATTTATTGATTAGCAGGTTATTCTTCTACAGAGCAAAATAAGTAACCGCAAAAAAGAGCGATTATCATGGTTCCGATTATACACAAAGAAACCCAGAACACACAGCGTGAGTTAACAATAAATAATTCAGCTAAAAACTTTTGAAACACTCAATTTCTCGTAAATACAAAGGGCAAATGTAAATAGTATAATAAAATTCAGATAACGGAAGGCAATGTAGGTAAAGTGTAGAGTCCAATACAGAAACGAATAGTTGGTTAAAAGAAGGCGTTAAACCACACGCAGAGTTAAGTGAAGCTGTGGCTGAACGAATGAACTTGGTCAGCGGCACCAAATCAGTTCTCTGGAGAGACACCCGTCGATAATCTCTAATTTTTGATCGCGTGACTGATAGTTTTAGTTCAGTTTAAACTGCTAAGCTCATTATAGCAGTAAAAAGAATTAGAGAAGCGGGAGAGACTCATAGAGAGGAATGAAGGGACTCAACAGAAGGATCGAGTTNGATAATCGTTTTTCAAGGTCATGCTTTAATAAGATATTAATTTTAAAAGCACCATAAATGCGGAATTATCGAGGGGTTTCAAATTCGAATTGCAGACATTCTGATTCAGGATTCCTAACCCTTTATAAACTTAAGATGAAATAAGCGGTGATCTGAATGTTTGTGGGTATCGAATATATGCAAGAGTCGAATATACTCTATTCTGATTTCAATTCTAATAAACAAAAAAAACGATGTCAGATTACTTTTATAAAAATTGAAATTCCAACGCACTAAAAATAAGCTTCCTATTATTCGTGAACTAAAAGATATGACTCATATGTAGGGTCATACCCGGGGGTAAAATCGTTTAATACTCTCCGTCTAATACTCTTTGCAACCGTCGTAATATATATTTTCTACCGTCGAATTTATGGCGAAATGAATAATTTGAAACACATACTTTGATTTTTTCAATTTTCATTCATTTTTGAGATTTATGAATACATATTTAGGTACATATAGATTTTTTGAATTGTATATATTATATAAATTCGACGTGTTAAGTCATTTTTCAGTACAGTATGTAATCAAATGATAAATAAAATATCAAAAACATCCACGAAACATGTTCCAGACAATTTAAGAAATCTTAACAACAAGGTAAAACAAAATGGGCAACTTTTTATAAGTCGGTTGTGATAGCTAACCCTGATAGGCACTGTAATTCAAAACTTACCTACACTCATCCTGACTGCGATAAAGTGAGAAACGTAAAAAACTTATAAATTAGAGAAATGATCTGTCCATATAAAAATAGCAGCTGAATTTTGCTCACTGCCCTCTGACACTATTTTACGTCAAACTTTTATAAGTTTGAAATCAGACTAGAAAAAATAAATGGAAGAATGCATACAATTTCTATTTGAATTTCTCTGAATATTGACAGAGAAATTCCCCTGAAATAACTGGAGATATTTTCAAACCAATTTTAACAAAATAACAAGAAATTGAACTCGTTGAATATTCGCGGCTAAAAGCTACAAATGGTAGAAATTAAAAGACGGTTTAATCTTCAAGGAATAAAATATTTTTTATAAAATTTAACATTCGATGCATATCGAAATTTTGATTTGAGACCATTTTTTTGCATTTTAGTAGATCAAAATTTAGGGCGCCCGTGATGCCATTTTCTGGTATTCTAAAATTCTTGCACGAATATTTCATAGCTATTTTTACATGAAATTTAATTATACATTCGATAAATATCGAAATTTTGATTTGAGACCATTGTTTTGCATTTTAGTACATAAAAATTAAGGGCGCCGGTGATGCCATTTTCTAGAGTTCTAAAATTCTTGCACACATATTTCATAGCTATTTCTTCATGAAATTAAATTCTATATTCGATGCATATCGAAATTTTGATTTGAGACCATTTTTTTGCATTTTAGGGCAGTTCGTGATGACAATATCAAACCTACGCGAATTGGTACGTCATCAGTTCACACTCGATTAATTTTGTTTGATGACACAAAGAGAATGGTTTTCATATCAGCACAAATGTCTTCGCCACTTGAAACTCACGCGATATTTTTTGACCAAAAGGTCATTTATTTTGACGTTTCGGGTAAACAGCCATATTCTGTGGGGTGAACAGGAAAAAGTAAAACGAAAGCTAGATATTTTGCGAAAATATTGCAATATTTTGCTAAAAAAAACAACCGTGTGTTCAGTTTTGAATGTTTTTGTGATCTTGTCTATTTTGGTGAAACTAAACGAAGACATAAAGATAGAGCTGTTGAACATTAACAACCTGGTCGAAAAACAGCTGTATTCAAACATATCATAACTTGCGATATGTTAATGTCGGAATTTAAAAATATTGCTGGCGATATCAAAGATAGATTTTTGTTCAAATACTATTTTATTTAAATAGTTTGAAAGGCATATCCCCTATTCAATCTGTTTTAAATATCCCGCCCTACTACTTAAAAACACACTACGTTTCCTAATCAGGGCCGGGATATTTACAAAAGTGTGAATAGGGGATATAAATTATGCGTGTTTTCAGAAGAAACAAAAGTCCCAATTTTTGGCGTTTCAAAATATTTGACTCATATACTACGTATTGTACAATACAAAATCGTTTTTGATTCAAAGGGGTTGGAACAGGATATAGTTGATTGGTCATCAAGTGTTCGCGCTCCTTTCCTTCCATGTCATATGTTGTGCCTTTGCTGATTGGTAGAGAAGATTATCGGATTTGTAAAACAATGCTTTCTTAATAGGATGTTATTTCTGTAAACTTATGCTGTGAAATTATTTTTGTACTAATATTTTTTGCTCCGTTCCTACAAAACCTTCTACTTGGTATAGTTTGAGCTTGGTGGGCACTTTTAAACACAATTTATACCCTTGCATTGGATGTTTAAAACCATGATTTGTCTTAATTGAGGCCGGATGAACACTCTTATTTTCAATAAATCTTTGAGTGAATTTATTTTTATATTTTTTAGGTAGATAACATCAGGCCTCATGTCTTTCGCACTGCTACATAAGTCATTATAATAACATTCAACACAAAAAAGCCGATTCAGCTTTTAATATATTTACTTATTTACAGTTATCAATATAGCTACTAATTTACTCTATACTGATGAATGAAAAAGTGATCTGCTTCTTAACAAACTAATTGATCATAAAGCAGTTTCAATAATTTGATAGTTTATTAAAGACAAAATTTTGTTTAACAAAATGGGCTATCACAACCGACTTATAAAAGTTTGCTCATTTTTTTATACCTTGTTGCTAAGATTTCGTAAATTCTCTAGAACATGTTACGTGGATGTTTTTCACATTTTATTTATCATTTTATCCTGCCTATGCGTCCTGCCTAAGTTATCTTTCGGTACAGTATATCGAAAATCCTGCCTATGCGTCGAAATTTATCACTAAGTCACAAGAATAGAAAGTGACCAATAAAATCACTGAATTTCTCTATTTGTGACGTAGTGATAAAATTCGACGCATAGGCAGAATTTTCGATACACTGTACCGAAAGATAACTTAAAACGTCGAAATTAATATACAATAAAAAAAATCTACATATGATACCTGTATATGAAACACAACTGTTTATTTAAGTTTAAGTCGAACAATTTTATTTAACTGGGAATATATTCACTAAAGACACTGTACAAAAGCTTCACCAAAATTCATCTCCCACACCGGAAATCGAATCCGGGCCACCGGCGTGAGAAGCCGAGTTCCTAACCCCTAAACGTCGGACACCCAAATGTAATTTTTAACGATTCAGTTTCCTAAATCTACTTACTCTCAAACCTATCTTGCTCTCTAGCGGCTCCTATTATTATTTTCGATAGTAATTTTTGTATTTGATCAATGTGAGATTGTTCAAGCTTACAAATGAATGTTAAATAAAATATAGTTTGATAAAACTCCTGGCGCTAGAGAGCAAACAAAATGAAATCATTAAAAAATTTTAATTCAAACATAATTTTATGAACTTGCTGCACTCTTTTGATTTCTCTTATTAATCTTAATCTGTTGATATTTGTTTGGACTATATTTTCAACCTTAACAAAACGTGTAGCAGTCACAGGATTAGGCGCTAGAGAAAAAAATTACAAAAATTAATGATTTTTGCACTTTTTATAATTTTCATAGGCCGAAACTTAATAATAGAACATTGAAATACAAGATTCTGATTGGTTCAAATTTCGACCAATTAAAATTGATCTCAAAGTTCAAACTTTTGAAAAAAAATCACAAGTTCGTAATCAGCGCAAAATTTCCCTTGTTATGATCATAGGCGTTTAAAGTTTCGACACAAGGAAAATTAGTAAATTGACGATATGCTAACAATTAATAATCCCACATGGTCTAGGGGTCAGGATCCCGGCTTCTCACGCCGGTGGCCCGGGTTCGATTCCCGGTGTGGGAGAATGTTTTACATAAGAAAGCGTTTGATAATTATAATGTTAATCACAATACGGTATTGTCAATACATGTCTGCAAACCTTTTTTGCGGTGGAGTTATCGCTAACGCTGTTTTTTATTACTAAAATTAGCAATTTTTAAAATAATTTTATACAGGGCCCAATATTGCCGAAACTTTTTTTCCCAAAAATTTCGGACATATTGGCAAATTCGGCAATATTGTGCCGGTGATATTGGGCCCCCTGTACTAAGTATTGTTGTAAACATTATAAAAGCTTAGAAAAATAATCTCTCACACCGGGAATCGAACCCAGGGCCACTGGCGTGAGAAGCCGGGATCCTCACCCCTAGACCATGTTGGATGAAATTGATTGTACCATTAGGTCAATTATTAAATGTTTTGTATAGGCTACACTCATACACCTCTAATCGGTGCAATTTTCAAATCATAAGGAATTCAAATTGAATTATTCAATATTCAAATTTATTAATCAATGACAACACAAATTTATTACAATTTTACAGTTTTGATTATTTTTTTTAACACACTGTTTTGAACACAGTAAACAGAAAGTATGTTTATCAGATTTTTTTCTTTTATTCCAAAATTTAGTTATTTCAGTTATGATATTTTTTGCTATCAAAAATACCAGTGAATGAACGCTGTTGAATCTTCTCTGCGTAATTTTTGACAACATCTCTGATAAAATTAGTAATCCAGGAATCAGACATTTTTCCTGATCGCTTTTCAAAGGTTGAAAACTTGAATGATATATTTTCATAAAAGCAAATTAAGCAGTTTTAAGTCGACTTTCAAAGCAGTTCGAGTCAACTTTTACATGCAATTTTGAAAAACTTTAAGCCAACTTTTAATGCAGTTTTAAGCCAATTTTCAAACCAGTTTTAAGCCAACTTATATAATTTATTTGAACCTAACTTTGCTTTTTCTTCGGTAATCCAGTGCCTCTCTAATGCTTGCATGGGTGTCTCATTTTGATGATCTATTTCTTTTTCGAGCTACAAATTATACTTTTTCGATTTCATATAAAAATGAAAAAATCAATTTTATTCAATTGATACTCAAACAATTTTGGCTATCTAGAGTCTAGACTAAATTTAGAAGGTTATGATGACCTTAAATAAAGAATTTAATAAAACTTTCATAAGGAATTTCAACACTCAAAAATGGGTATCGATGTTTTTAAGCTTCCTTGTACAGAATTTAGTATCTTTAGAGAATTTTTTTCTGGTCATTTTAATAATTTGATGAGACCCATGATTTTTTCGTTTATGAAATTATTTCAAAAAAAAATTGATTTTAAGGTCAAATTTTCGAGATTTTACACGGGGTGCAAAATAGAGTTCTAGTGACCCCGTTTTCAGGAAATTATTTTGAGGATTAGGGTCGGCGACCATGTGGTCGGCCTTAAATAAGCGGTCAAAGTTCAAGGTCAATTT
>SCLH01000002.1:251506-277318 GCA_004367855.1 Oikopleura vanhoeffeni
TTAGGTTTTTGCGGAGGATTACGTAGGTTGTGGCGTGGGTTCCAACTATACGCCGCACCCCCCTGTACTATATAACTGCATAACTTTAAAAGTATACTTAAACAGTAAGTAATACATCAAATCTTTTAAAAAATGGATTTTCCGAAAATTTCAAAAATATTTTTTTGGAAAATCTATTTTTAACTTATACTAATCCCCATTTTTTGCCTATCTTTTGCTTAAACCTACTTAAAAAAGGGATGGAAAACCCACGCAAAATCCATCCTTTTACAACCCTGGGAAACTTTAGAGAAAAATATCATTTTGTCAATAGTTCGAACAAAATAAAGATCTAAATTTTTACTCAATAAATAGAATTTCTTGAGAATCGATTGCTTTATATTTTTCATTTCTGGTAAACCGTATACTCAATATTTTCTCTATATCAAATAAGTATATTTTATTCAAATAGTTATTATCAGAATTCATTTAAATGAATAGCAAATTAGCTTCAAAAAGGCCTTCTGACTGTCATTTAAAATGCGGCTTTCTACGTGCTCCAAAATTGTTCCAAAATATCGAACTTTTTCAGTCGATCAAAAAGTTAGATACATATTTTCTTGAAAAAAAACTTATTTTGTCAGTCTTGTTAATATTACCCTCTTACAAACGCAAATGATAAGTGCCTACTTAAAAATATGTTTGTGACACAAAAGCTAACAATTATTTGGCGAAAATATACAATGGTATCTTGTGCGTGTTGGTGCCGTATGTTAACCATGTAAGATGTCACTTTCGAAAAAGGGTCCCTTGGGGGATGTGATCAGCCGCATTTTCTATTAAATCGAGATGGAATCAGCATATAAATCATGTTTGAAGTTTTGACATTTACAATTTTATAAAATAAAAAATTCTATTAAATCTTTTAATGAACTCGTTTCAACGAGGGGGGGAATGCAAGCCCAGGTGGTTTTTTGTAAGGAGCTATCGCAAATGACGTGTGCTTCTGGTATTATGAAACCCCTAAGACTATACATTGGCAGATCGAGAATTCAATTCCGCGTATCGCGCTGAATTTTTTTTTGAAATTTCTGAACCCGGTTACCGGTAAATAGCGGATTTCCGGGTCGTCCCAAATTCAAATAGTTTCAACAGGCCAAAATTCGGTCTGAGAGCTAATACGGGCCACAAGGAGTTCGAATCTGATATCAGATTTTATCGATGACGTCATTCTGAGTCATTTTGGGGTCACTTTAGATGACGCATAGAAAATCTTTTACAACTTGTACAGACACGGTAAACTTAATAAAAACGCGAATAAGGGTTCACTAATAACAACATATAACGTCAAGTGGGTCAAATAAGAGAAATCATATAAAGAAGTTTAAGAAAAACCGTGAACAAGAATAAAATCTGGTCGGAGTCGTGATTATGATCATAATGACGTCATCAGATGTAAATCTGATATCAGATGTTGAACTCATTGTAGCCCGTATTTAGTCTACAGACCGAATTTTGGCCTGATGTGAAACAACTTTGAAAATTGGACCGACCGAAATCCGCCATTACCCGGTCAACGCGGTCAGAAATTCAAAAAACAAAAATCGCAGCCGCGAGACGCGGAATTAAATTCTCGATCTGCCAATAATATGTCTTATGGGGTTTCAAAATAGGCCAGAAAGCCGTCCCATTTGGGCGTAGCCCTAAAAACCACCCCGGTTTGTTAAAAGGATTATCCCCGGATCGGATTTTCTATGCCCATTTTCCCGCTTATCCTTTTGCTTAAACCTACGCAAAAAGGACGAAAACTTCTATCTTTTCTGACAAGTAAACATAGTTGGCTGGTAAGTATATTTTTTGAAGCATGAACTTATATTCTTTTAAAAACCAAATTAACTGCTTTATTTCAAAAGTACACAAAACAAAAGTTTTTTAGGACAAATAATTTCACCTGAATTAAACATTGGGAAAAAAAAATTTTAAAAATAACAAGATTTGGGAATAAAACATTGAAACAGGAGGCTTTTGACGTGGATCGGGGTGGTTCTCGCCTGAAATTTTGAAATAAAAAAAAAAGTTTTTATGCACCAAATATGATTTAACGGGAAAAAAGAAGTAACCAATTTATGAAATCCAAAACATATAACATACAAAAAAAAATTAAAAAAAAGAATATTCAAATCTTTAACTGTACATTCCAAATTAATGCAATAATTTACTGTTCAATCAAACTGGCGCCTAATTAAGTCTTCAAAACCAAGGCATAAACTAACTAAACAAATATTCCGTTAAACAGTAATCTCTGTTAGTCTCATAAAAATTTGGCGGTGCTCGGGAAAATGCGTTTTTTCTACCATTGCATGAAAATGCAGATACATTTTTTATACTGACAACAATAATTTGGAATATTTTGGTCGAAAATTGGAAATGTTTAAACTGACATTCCTGCACACATTTTTTATTTCGAACTCAATAGGCCGTATTTAATTTGACGTTCGGCTGAACACCAATTCATTTTGGTGAACAGAAAAATGAAAATGCCCAAGTTTTCTTTTGACATAATGGCGTTTAAAAAATTAAAATGACGATTTTTTCTAAATTTCTTAAAAATAACGTTCTTCAAAAAAGTCTTGTAAAAAAACGTTAAAAATCGTCATTGGTGTGAGAAATTACCTCGATCGTCTTATGATTTTACGGGAATCTCGATGCCAAAATGCATATTTCGCTCAATTTCGCGGTGTAAATTTAATTCGAACAAATTGTTCTCTAAACGACTCAAATTTTACTTTAATGGAAATGTGTTTTTATGAAGTCTGGATTTTTTGTGGCAGAAAAGATTGTGATCAAATGCACTCTTAAACGAACGTTTTTCTGAAGAAAAATTTTTAAATTTTTTGAATTTGGTTTCCTTTTTTAAGGTGACAATATACGGTGTAAATGCGATTTGAGAAAAAACATTTTTACTATCTGTAGCTGGGGTGGTTATAAACTCACTAAATCGGAAACGGAGAGATACGAGAAAAAAATGAAAATAACGCCATTATAATGTAATTTTAGACTCTTATTTCAAAAAAAATCTCTAAATTTTTCGAATCCCGGGATTTTTCCATTGGTGTCATTATCAAAATTGAAAATTTTCTACAAGAAAACGTTCGTTTAAGAGTGCATTTGATCACAAGTTTTTTTGCAAAAAAATCCTCTTCAATAAAACACATTTCCATTAAATAAAAATTTGAGTCGTTTAGAGAACAATTTTTCCGAATAAATGACACTGGTCATTTGTCAAATTAACAGCAAAAAATATCCATAAAAATAAAACGTAAATATTGAGGCTTCAACCAGTAAATAAAACAAACACGTTCAACATAACGCCGACAATTGACCTTCGACCTAATTTTGCGTTAAAATAGGTTTCATGACTGCGACAGATTGTAAATTTATTTTAGGTGGTCGAATCTAACTCATTAAAAATTACTTTTCGTCGGAACTTTGAAAAATTCGGCTATTAATATATATTCGAAAAGCTTGTCTCTCGTGCATAATCCAAATAGCTTTATCTCCAAAGGAATCCTCGATCAGAGCATATTAATAATTCATACTGACCGTCTTTCTGAATCGAAATCTCTTTAATTCATCGAGTTATTATAACTTCAAAATAAAATTATATTTCGAATGATTTTATATGCTAATTGACAGACCCGATGCTGTAACCTTAAGGTCACACAGCGGCAAAGTCAAGAAAAAATTATTTATAAGCGCCGCTTTTTGTAGAGGAAATAGACGTAAATAGACATAGAAGACGTCGAACAGATTTTTCTTTCTCAGTCTTTTTTTTTGATTTATAATTGATTTTTCAAAATTAATTTCTGGGGTTATTAAGATTATAAATTAACGCCAACACCAAATATAGATTGGATTTTACTACGATATATAAGGGTTGGGGGTAAAATGTCTCAAAACTAAATGTCCAAAGAATTAAAAATGTCTAAAATAAACTTTGAAGGACAGAAAAAACCGTTTTTCGCATATGATGCAAGAGTTACATGAAAATTAAAAGGGTTGGAGTGTCTTGAACCTGAAATTCATCTAACTTTCAACTAAAACGTTCTTTTTTTCTGCTTCAAAATTTTAATCTTAGAACATTTTATCCGCAACCGCATATATAATCCCATTTACCTGATTTACATACTATGTTACACATTGGCTGATGTATCATATTCTCCAGAAGATCAAAAAAAAATATTTCAGAGTTCACTTTGTCGTCGAAGAGAGACAGCATTGTGGCTATTTCAAAAGATTGACTAATTATAGAAAATTAAAAAAAAGGCAATAAATACTTAAAAATGTTGAAGTCTGTTCTGCAAATAATACGAAAGCATGTTTATAAGGACGGAAGTAAACTATTTTACTTCAAAACTAACTGTGTCTATACAACCAGGGAACAATGGAAAACGGTTTCGCCTTTATTTTTATAGTAAAACTTCGTTTTGTTTTTTATAATACATTTCATGGTATAAACAAAATTCCACTAAAAATCCTGTCCTTATGGACATTTTTTAAAATACTCTGGAAATTAGAAAGTTTTCATTTGTTTGGTTCTTATACTCGTTGATTTTTCTAAACGTGTCCACATTTGGCTGGCCATGACAGTAATTTTTTGAAATAACTTTATAACGACATGAATTTTTTTGGACTAGGTCATTATTCTCTAAATTTTGACCGCTCATGATATACATATGTGAAGAAAATCTCAAATAAATAACGATAAAATCGAAAGTGATATTGATTGTCGAGTGACCCGTTTGTAACCTCCTACCTGGACACTTTTTTTGGAGACATCGGATTTTTTAAAATTACAACAAAAACGCAAAAAAATGTTTCTACAGCAATTTAAATTAATTTTTCCCCTGCAAGAAAATTTTAAGTACTAAAGAACATTAATGTTTTGCTAAAGCAGAAAAACAAAACTTCTGTGTTTTTCAGGTAAATTTAGGAAAAGAATCAGGCCACTAAAAAAACGCCCTACCACTTTTAAAAAGAAATTGTCGGTTAGTGTCTAGTTAGAGTATGTACTTTAAAAAACATTTTTACCTGTACTGGATTTTTGTGCCCCAATTTTTTGATTTCCTCATATTTAATTTTATCGCTCGTTTCCGAATTTGAGCCACGTTTCTCGGCTTTATTCAATAATGTGCTCGTCGCTCATGATAACTTGTTAATTCATACTGTTTACCAACGCGGTCATTTTGGCGATTAGGTCGAATATATTTCTGGCGGAGTTTCATGTTATTGATGGTGGAAGGGAGTGAGCTTTCAGGACCGAATCTCCCCAGTGGAGTTTGGCTTAACGCGGGTTCTCTTGGACTTGAGAGAGCTTAAAATAAATCATTTGAATAATATGGCTAAATTAGGGTCGAACAAAACACCCCCCAAAAAATATCAATTAATAAAATTAAATTTTTTAATATTTTAAAATCTGAAACAGAAAAAGTTTTTTGCAAAAACGTAATCCAAGCAAATCGGAACCTCAGAAATGCTATAGTTTGAAGCTGGAACACATGGCGATTTCTGAGTCTCGATTGCTGACGACTTTCTCGCTCGATTTTCAACAAAAACTTATATTGGCGAGATATAAGTTTAGCTTCAGTTAAAAGGTGACTCAATTGCATCGAATTTCTCGGAGAAAATGGCTTCACTGATTCCAGAATTTAAATTGTATGCTAGGCAGGCCAGAGTTGATTACTGACAATTATTGCTATTTTTTTATCAAACTGGAGGACCGAGGTTAACGGTCAAATCTAAAAAAAACGGGGTTTTCTCTAGATGCAACTGAGTCATTTTTTTCACTGAGCCTAAACTTATATTCGCCATTATAAGTTTATGATGTTTCTTTGATTGATTAAAAAAATAAATATTTATTTTATGTCTTAAAACTTTTAAGTTAAAAGCCCACCCAAAAAATAATTTTATTTCGTGAAACCTGATTTTATACGTATGTGCCATTATTTAGGCAGGATTGCAACATTTGTTTTAAAAAGTTGAAATTTTTTTTCTCCATGAAGAACCAATAAAACGGTATTTCATGAAAAATATTGATAGAAACGAAAATGAAAGTAAACTTGACTACTGACCATGGCAGGAGTCCAATTTGGCCACAATTTAAACCAAAAATGTTTTTTTGGTCTTTGATAAAATTGTTATGTATGGATTTTGAAGACCGGTAATTCAGGTCCGCAGAGCCTATATCTGAAAATTTGTATATATAATTGCAGATTTTTTTATTTTGCTCCTTTGAGCTGCGGAATCTGGTGCGAAAAAAAATCTGCGGAATCTGCCAGAACTGGCCAGTAGAAAGCTTTGCTGAAAATGGTATTCTCAGCACATATCAGCCACTATTTTTTTAATATAATTCGGCCTTTTGAAAACGATGTCAGTTTCTTAGAATAGCTCAAGACTGAAGCACACATATTTAGTAAATAATATTTAATTATCAGTTAAAAAAAAATGGGAAACAATGGTGACCATTGAATGGTCTGATTGGACCATTTTCTTAATTTATTTTTCTCTAAATAGGTTGTGGCTGAGTTTGCGCTATCTTAAGAACTCAATCGGATGAAGGTCCTGTTTTAAAAATCCAAATTATATAAAAAAAACTGGAAATGAGTATAGACGCTCACATTCATTCTGCCCTGGTTTTATGTTGCAAAGGAACGAAAAAATCCACGGGATGCAAAATCTAGCCAACTGAAACCACGGACTAAGTCCTAAATTAAAAAATTTGGAAAATTTTCCAGAGTCTTTAAAAATTTTTTAGCAAAAACTTCAAATAATCATTTTGCCAGAGACAACTCTGAAGCCTACTTTATCAGAAGCATGAAGGCCAGAATAATAGCACTGCCAAAAGAATTTTAAGTGTTTTGGCTATTTTCTAAAAATGGACTTTATTTTTTAAAAAAATAACTTCAGTCGCATAATATAGTTCTTGCTAATACGCTAAAATAAACTTTACTCTGTAAAAAATATACAACATCCCGACTGTATAAGTAAAGTCTCCGTCCATCAATTTTGTTTCCACGTTTTTTCGATTAACTCCTTAGCTTCCCGAAGTTCAAATGTTGTTGTTTTAACTGTATTGTCTTTACATGTAGATGAACAATAAACACGAACGCGGGGTCGTAAAGTACTTTATTTTATGTTTTAATTTATATAAACAATGTTGGCTAAAAAAGTGGGCTACATGTGTGCGAGGAGGCCCCCGTAAGTGTATATACGTAATTACTAACTGTTCATTATAGTTATGGCTGTTTGGGTAAATCGTTTTCACGAACCTTTTTAATTCGTTTAAATATCGTTCTGCCCGTCAAAAAAAAAATCAAAAAATAATCCAAAAAGAATATATATGGATTACCGACAGAGCCTAAATATTTGATATTGATACAGAAAACGCAAAGATTTTAGCATGGCCCAATCAAAACCTGGAATTGCGGAAATTTAGGCCGATTTCAGTTGTCGTATTAAATCAATCAAATGTACTCTGAAGGGTCCCGGTAATCCATATTTAAACACAACAGCAACCCACTAATTTTTTCTCGGAAGTACTATATCAATATATATAGTCTATAATGGTAGTCCTTAACCAGATATTATAAACGTATTTTTGTGCAGTGTCTAGCCAGTAAATTTCATAGACCAAAACCTTTATTTTTCCCCGGTCACCGGTTTCGCCGCTAATCGCCCTTTGAAATTGTTTTGGTCTTTCTGCGGCGACAAAAAACGAAAATTTTCGAATAAATTGTTCTTATAAACAAATTTGAAAAATGTTTTTCTTAAAAATTAAAAGAAAAAATCTTAAAAAACGTTTAATCATTTAAGAAATAAAGTGTTCTTTTCACAATATTTTACCTTACTGGATCTTGCCTGGTGAAAATAGGTTGTCTGGGGTTTCAACCTATCTAATAAAACTGAGTCACTTTTGAACTTTTTGGACGGCGCTTGGTCCCGAAATAGTTCTTTTTTGTATTGGGTTGTCCCATTCATAATATTTTCCTCCGTTGAATTATTGCATTTTGCAGTTTTGTATCTCTTTCCGTATTCCAGTTTATCAAGAATATTCGCGGCTTAAATTTCATGCTCAGATCAGGTCGCTCGAAACAAGTTCATTCAGGGTCAGCTAAAATTTGAAATAAAGAATGGCATTCTTTATTTCAGATAATTTTGTATAAAAAAAATTTCAGGGTCAAATTTCGTATTTTACATCAGGTAGCTTTTTTAACTCCGCTCCACCGACTCAGTCATTTTTTCTGCGAAGACGCATACAGATAATCACCAAAACGGTTTTCTGCCAAACGGTTTATGTGTAGCCAAGAAATTTGTGGCGACCAAAAACTTTTTGTTTTTCTCTCCTTCACAGGTTGACCGGTAATCAAACCTTTGAAATCACCGGTTTTCTGAAGGTAAATAAGGTGAACAATTCGAAAAAAAATTTATCCATAAATAAATTAATTTAAAATGTTGTTGCTTTGCACGTTTAAGTTAACAATTACCACCTATCAACGGGATTATTATCAAAGAATACATATATTTTTGGATTGTAAAATAAACAAAAAGTATGAGCTGACTGAGATCGAACCTATGAACTTCAGGTTTAGCAACGGTCATTTACGCGGTGAACTGTTGACACAAGAAAAAAACCAAAAAGTTTTGGTCGCCACAATTTACTTTGCTACACATAGCAAGAAGACTGTTTTGGTGATATCTGGTATGGTCTTGAAAAAATGACTGAGTAGGGTGGGCCGAGTTAAAAAAAAAGCTACCTCAGTATCTTAAATAGGGCATAATGGGGTGATATCAAATATGTGATTTTAGAGGACAATAAATTCGGGAATGTTTTTTTTGACATGGAATAATGTGTCTCAGAGTCTGCTCAATCTAAAAAACGTTTTTTTGACTGATCTCCGTTAATTTTTGATAACAATTACAGTGAAGGACTATCTTAAATGCTGAAGAGTACTTCTACGAAAGTACCTTGACTTCATAATAAAAGATGTCTTGGTTCGTATTTCAACATAAAGCTTTATTTTAAACTTTTATTTCGAACGAATTGCTTGTCTGATTAAAGCGTGAAGGTTTCTTTACGAATTGGCATATTTTTCACATATTTAGTTGCAAATATTTTTAATAAAATGCAAAAAAAAATTTAAATTTTTATCAAAAAGCGCATTTTAAGTTTTTTTTTATTATGGGGTCATATTAACGAAAATTTTTTATTTTAACTTTGTTTGATCATGTTTGAATATTAATACAACTATGTTGACTATATTTTTTATCAAACAAAGGCTCATATTTATTTATCGGGTCCATATTACAGAATATTTTTTTTTTACTGATGGTTGATTTTATATTTTAATTTTTGTTCACTTAAACGGGAAAATTCGCGTGTGATGTTATAAAAATTGTTAAATTTGGAACTTTTAATTTAAAAAATCGCAAATAAATTATATTTTTCAAAAAAGAAGTTTTTTGCAAATTTAAAGTATTATCGGGTACTCACAGGGCCCTGCAGGGGTAGATTATAAAGTTCGAACTGATTTTATTTTGAAACTCGCCTAATATCGCTTTTGAGTTTGTTTTATCTCTTAAAACTTATAACAATTAATTAATTCTATAATAGATGCAAATTTTCATCTAAAGATTTCTTTTTTCTGGAAAGATAAACAATGGTTTTTTAACCCGCTATTTGGTAAGTCTCTTCTAAATACAACCAAACTGCTTTTGTAAAAACGGATTGTCCGATTACGATAATCTGAACGATTTATCGAACTGATCCGATCCAAGTCTGTGTTTTCAAAGAAAAGATTTGCGTTAAAGATTAATTCTATTCCATGGTTATTATGGTAGCACGTTTAGTGGAAAATTATTAACATAATATTTAAGCTCAAGGTTAAAGTAGTTACGTTTTCAAAATATACCATGGCTCTAATGCTGGAAAATGAATGAATTTGGAAAATACTCTGAGTTTAACATTTTGAGGTATTAATTTCGTAATTTAGAATCAAATTCCGTGGAAATATTTATAGCTAATTGCTTACTCATGTATTATGATTACATAATGTTATGTAGCTTTTTTTTGTACAGGTATCTTTAAAAAAAAGCATAAAAAACGCAAAAAAACATTTTAAATTGTTTTTTGTTAAATTGGTTTTTTACAAAAATACTTAACCCTTGTGGGCATGATATAAAAAAAATTTCGCCAGATGCACAAGAGTCGAGTATATCCCGGATAATGTTTTTTGCCCATTATTTGGAGGGTTTTTAGGTCACTTAGCCGATACAATCAAGATACAACACAAGGGTACAGAAAAATAAAAAAGTCGAAATATTTATCTAACAAAATAGGACATTACTGAGTACTTAAAAAATAATTCTGTAATATGAGTCATTATAATGACCTAATAATAAACAATACACAACATGTGTGAGCATTTTGATAGAAACGTATAGCCAAATAATTTTAATTAAAAACGAGATCAAACATCTAAAAAAGCAAAAATTAATTCTGTAATATGACCCCAATAACTATAATACAATATGACTTTTGATTAGAAATTTTGAGTAAACATAGTTTTTATATCAAAATGATCAAACAACGTAAAAATACAAAATAAATTTTGTGTTATATGACCAAATAATAACATAAAACCATATGCGCTTTTTGATAAAAATATATAGGCAAAATAATTTATTATTAAAAAAATAACTTTATAGAAATCAAAAAAAAAAAAAAACTTACATGTAATAGTTCGACTGGTTTGATATCGATGAGGCGCTGCTTGAAGGGATCTTGGGACGTGAGAACATATTGCATCCCGAGGCATGCTTCTGTTTTCAAAATGATCAAATCCAAAGACGGAAACGTCATTTGCAGGGCGGCTGAGTGCAGCCAGTATCTCCGCTCTCTAATTTTAAAAAATATATTTAAGTTTTATTTAAATTAGACTCCACAAAATAGGTCTTAAAGTTTACTGAAGGAGATTTTTTGGGGGGGCTTATTGCGGTTTGACGACGTTGATTTGATTTGAAAATGGATTTACACCTTAAAAAGATAGTAACTAAAATTATACTTATTTCTCCGAATTTGAACTAAACGGTCTAGTCTAGGGGATTTATTTTGAAACACTAACCCTTTAAAATTTAATATAAGTAAATACATATTTAGCAAACCTCTTTCTTTAGAAAAATACAAAATCTGAGTGTTTAAAATTGAAAAATAAAGAAATTATTTACTACTGAGTTGAATGTTTTGTTTTCATTTTTGAGACATAAATTCTTGTTTAGTTGTTTCGGAGAACAATTATATATGGTCTTTTTTCAAAAACAATAAAGACTGAAACATATGATAAGCTTTCGATTTATTCAATCATTTTCAAATCAGAAAATAAGAGTTTGAAGAAAATATTCTCGCAGGTTAACATAAAGTAGATTTCGCGCTCAAAAATGAATTAGAAATAGTAGGCATCGAAATTGGGTTTTTTTTTTAATTGAGAAATATTTTCTCAACCTCTTATTCTGATTTGAAAAGTGATTGAATAAATCGAAAAAGCTTATCATATTTTAGTCTTTATGAAATGAAAAAAATATCCATAAAATTATTGATTCCAACCCGTTAAAACGTCATTTTTAACAATTGAAACTACTTGAAATTCAAAATGTATGTTTTGTTCAAAAATTGTTTCTGAAATTTTGTATTTGAATATTAAGTTTAACAAATCAGACCTAATAAAAACGGGATATTTTGAGTTTCGAGGGACTGTAGAGCAATAATCTCACCAAATGCACTTTCTGAACAATTCTTCCCTAACAAATTTTTTCGTCATATCTTTAAAATTATGATTTTGAAAATAGAAAAAAGTTGGAAAAACAAACTTTGGCATGGCAAATTCTATCAAATGACTAAAGTTTAATTAAAGTGGACTAAAGTCACCTACCTTTTGACTTCGATCAAAGTGCCGTAAACTTTTCATATCAATAACACAAAATATTTTCCTGGGTTTTAGAAAAATTAGAATTTATTTTCTGTGAGTGAATAAAATTATTGATTTCGAGACAAAGTTCTCAAAAAAATTTGTGGCAATATCTAATAACGACCGCTCAAAGACAAATCTGCCCCGACTATTTTTTGTTTCTCTAAAAATGTGCTTATTTATCTAAGCAATGAGGAGTATCGAATTATATTCAAATCTAGAGGTATTCGCATAAGCTCGAAGATGACAGGAAAAAAACAGGTAAATTTATTTTTGAGAATGTTCGATATTTTTCATAAATGTCTCAATTTTAAACCGTGTTTTTCATTTTAGTGATTGTTAATAAGCAACTAAATTTGAGTACTAAGTGTCTTCATTTTTCACCAATTTGCTACAAATTTTATCTTTAGAAAAAAAATTATAGATCGTAGGCAGATTTGTCAGGCTAAAGAGTCCAAAATAATTTGGAAACTCTTGCGAAATAAGCAGTATTGACAATACTGTTATTGGAATTATTTAGAAATCTCCTTAAAAAAGCTTGGAGTAAAAAATGTTATTTTTCATAAAATCAGACAGCAAAAATATGTCCCCGATAAATCTGGGTGCCTTTTCTAAATTAAGTGGTCTTTTGAACCCCTCGAAAAAATTTAAAAACACCCACTTCAGTTCCTCAAGAAACGCATTATATTTATCAAAATTTTTAAGACTATTATGTATAAATCGTTTCAACATATAAAATTAAGGTGAAGGTATCTTTAGCATGGAATGTTTTCTTTAATTTTGTAATTTTTGCAAACACAAAAAAAATTGAAAATAAATAAAAAAATTCCTTGGTAAAGAATACCCGGTCACCAAAATGAATTTATTGAGCTGAAAACTGGCAACACATGTTTATCTGAAAAAAATTACGATAAGAATCTAATTAATTTCGAAATACGTTTCAAAAACGCACATATTACCCAAAATTTATATTGTAAATTAATAAATCTCTGTTATTCGTAGTTAATAAGTTTTATTGAATTAATCTCTAACATGAATAATTCTAAAAAAAATTAACTTTTGATTTGAAAAGAAATTCGTTTTTGAAGGAAGATGAAAACTGCGGGTTTCACGCAATGGGGACAAAAGACTCGATAATCTGTGCTAAAAGCACTCAAAGAAATGCCCATCCGACCCAAAACATTAAAACCATTCAGCTCAAAGAATACAAGACTTTGAATACTTTTTAAGGAGGTTGGTGATCAAGGGCGGATGGGGGGTTATAGTATAAGTAGTGAAGGGTGGAAAAGCATGTGCAATTTGTTGGAATTGAAAAGTTATTTTAAATGTCTTTTTACAGTGAAAATCAGGTGGACCCTTAGAAACCAAATTTGAAAAAAGCTTTTATTTTGACATGTTTTTCGAAATCACATGATTTTACATTCCAGGCGTGTATGCGGACGCGGNTTGCTCGCGGTTAACTCAATTTACCGGTTGGTCGAACATGCTATGAAAAAAGTCAAAAGTAAAATGTGTTCCAGAGATTACGAACTACTATTCCTGGGATTTTTATAAAGGAATAGAAAGTTATGAGCCTTCGAAAAAACCTTTCCAGCCTACAGAACTCCCTAAAACACGAATTTCTCGACTACAGCATTTAATGCCAGGTTGATTTTTACGGCAATCATGCTGAACTTTTTGACCAAAATTTTCCAACGGTCAAAGTTTGAGAATTAAGTCGCGGAATTAAATTCTCGATCTGCCAATATATAGTCTTATGGGGTTTTTAAATACCAGAAAGCCGTCATTTGGGCGTAGCTCCTAAAAAAACCACCTAACATAAGTTTGGGTCAAATAACAAAATCATGCTACGAGTTTGATAACATTCGATGAAACTGACACTCTTTTAGTGGCTGACTGAATAAAACTCGCAGTGAGTAAATTAAACATTATGAGCGTTAAAAAGGCCTTATATTCGATTTGGGATATTTGGAATATATTATATACCTGATTATTTAAATCATCGAGATTTTCTTCCTTGATCTCTTGAGGTTCTTGTTTATAATTAGATTCTTCAAAAACTACAAATTCGTCTTTTATTTTTTTGTTTTCTAGAATCAATATTTCTTCATTTTTCCGCTTTTCCCCAATAATTCGAAACGACTCAGATTTTTTTCTTTCTTCAAAAACCTCACTTTTGATAAATCCTGTTTCACTCGAAATTTCAATTTTGAGTTCTAGATCTGTTATTTCTTCGTGAAATTNGGTTTCAAAATACCAGAAAGCCGTCATTTGGGCGTAGCTCCTAAAAAAAAACCACCCCAGGTTTGTTAAAAGGATTATCCCCGATCGGATTTTCTATGCCCATTTTCCCTATCTTTTGCTTAAACCTACGCAAAAAGGACGGAAAACTCATCTTTTTGACAAGCCTGATCAAGTAAACATATTGCTTGGTAATATATTTTTGAGCATAACTTATATTCTTTTAAAAACAAATTAACTGCTTTATTTCAAAAGTACACAAAACAAAAGTTTTTAGGAACAAATAATTTCACCTGGAATTAACATTGGGAACAAAAAATTAAAATACAAGATTTTGGGAATAAAAACATTAAACAGGAGGCTTTTGACGTGGATCAGGGTGGTTCTCCTGAAATTTTGAAATAAAAAAAAAAGTTTTGATTGCACAAATATGATTTTACTGGGAAAAAGAAGTACCAATTTATGAAATCCAAACATATAACAACAAAAAAAATTAAAAAAAAGAATATTTCAAATCTTTAACTGTACATTCCAAATTAATGCAATAATTTACTGTTCAACAAACTGGCCCTAATTAAGTCTTCAAACCAAATCAATAAACTAACTAAACAATATGCCGTTAAACAGTAATCTCTTTAGTCTCATAAAAATTTGGCGGTGCTCGGGAAAATGCGTTTTCTAACATTGCATGAAAATGCAGATACATTTTTTATACTGACAACAATAATTTGGAAATTTGGTCGAAAATTGGAAATGTTAAACTGACATTCCCTGACATATTTTTATTTCGACCATAGGCCGTATTTATTTGACGTTTCGGCTGAACAACCATATTCAGTTTGGTGAACAGAAAATGATAGCCCAAGTTTTCTTGACATAATGGCGTTTAAAAAATTAAAATGACGATTTTTTCTAAATTTCTTAAAAATAACGTTCTTCAAAAAAGTCTTGTAAAAAACGTTAAAAAATCGTCATTGTGAGAGAAATTACTCGATCGTCTTATGATTTTACGGGAATCTCGAATGCCAAAAATCATATTTTCGCTCAAATTTCGCGTTAAATTTATTCGAACAATTGTTCTCTAAACGACTCAAATTTTATTTAATGGAAATGTGTTTTTATGATTTTTTTGCAAAAAAACTTGTGATCAAATGCACTCTTAAACGAACGTTTTCTAATTTGGTTTCCTTTTAGGTGACAATATACGGTGTAATGCGATTTGAGAAAAAAACATTTTTACTATCTGTACTGGGGTGTTACCTAACTCAACTGAATCGGAAACGGAGAGATACGAGAAAAAATGAAAATAGCCATTATAATTAATTTTAGACTCTTATTTCAAAAAAAATCTCTAAATTTTTTCTAATTCCGGATTTTTCCATTGGTGTCATTATCAAATTGAAAATTTTTCTTCAGAAAACGTTCGTTTAAGAGTGCATTTGATCACAAGTTTTTTGCAAAAAAATCCTCTTCATAAAAACACATTTCCATTAAATAAAATTTGAGTCGTTTAGAGAACAATTTTTCGAATAAATGACACTGTCATTTGACAAATTTAACAGCAAAAATATCCATAAAAAATAAACTGTAAATATGAGGCTTCAACAGGTAAATAAAACAAACACGTTCAACATAACGCCGACCAATTGACCTTGACCTAATTTTTGCGTTAAAATAGGTTCATGATGCGACAGATTGTAAATTTATTTTTAGCGTGGTCGAATCTATCTCATTAAAAATTACTTTTCGTCGGAACTTTGAAAAATTCGGCTATTATCTATAATAGCTTTATCTCCAAAGGAATCCTCGATCAGAGCATATTAATAATTCATACTGACCGTCCTTTCTAATCGAAATCTCTTTATTTCATCGAGTTATTTATAACTTCAAAATAAAATTATATTTCGAATGATTTTATATGATATTGACAACCCGATGCTTAACCCTTAAGGTCACACAGCGGCAAATCAAGAAAATTATTTTATACCCTTTTTGTAGAGGAAATAGACGTAATAGACAAGAAGACGTCGACAGATTTTTCTTTTCTCAGTCTTTTTTTGATTTCAAATTGATTTTTTCAAAATTAATTTCTGGGGTTTTATAGATTATATAATTAACGCCAACCCAAATATAGATTGATTTTTACTACATATATAAGGGTTGGGGGTAAAATGTCTAAAAACTAAAATGTCCAAAGATTAAAATGTCTAAAAATAAACTTTTGAAGGCAGAAAAAAACCGTTTTTCGAATATGATTCAAGTTACATGAAAATTAAAGGGTTGGGAGTGTCTGAACCTGAAATTCATCTAAACTTCAAATAAACGTCTTTTTTCTGCCTTCAAAATTTTAATCTTTAGACATTTTATCCCCAACCCCATATATAATCCCATTTACCTATTTACATACTCATTTACACATTGGCTATGTACATATTCTCCAGAAGATCAAAAAAAAATATTTCAAGTTCACTTTTGACTCGAAGAGAGACCATTGTGGCTATTTCAAAAGATTGACTAATTTATAGAAAATTAAAAAAAGGCAATAAAACTTAAAATGTTGAAGTCTGTCTGCCAAATTATACGGAGGTCGCTTTTTTTTTAGGTTGCTCCACCATGATTTCGACTGGGAGAACTAGACAATATAGCGACCAATAGTTTTCTGCACGTGAAACCTTGGAAAAAAATATGCGGTAGAAAAATTTTTTGGCTTCCTAGGTTGATCACTTGGACCGGAAATCAGTCATCGAAATTGCTCGCAAAATGAACGAAAAAAAACGGTTTTTTTGCGAATTTATCGGTGAACCGGTTTAATCATCGGAGAAAAAGAAAAAAATCCTGCATTTCAAATTCGGTTAAGATTAAGATGCAAAAAACGGTGGAGCAACCTAAAAAAAAAGCGACCGGAGCATGTTTATAAGGACGGAAGTAAACTATTTACTTACAAAACTAACTGTGTCTATACAACCAGGAACAACGGTTTCCCTTTATTTTTATATAAAAACTTCGTTTTGTTTTTATAGATACATTTCAGTAGTATACAAAATTCCACTAAAAATCCTGTCCTTATGGCACATTTTTTAAATACTCTGGAAATTAGAAAGTTTTCATTTGTTTTGTTCTTATACACGTTGATTTTTCTAACGTGTCCACATTTGGCTGGCCATGACAGTAATTTTTTTGATAACTTTATAACGACCATGATTTTTTTGGACTAGGTCATTATTCTCTATTTTGACCCATGATATACATATGTGATAGAAAATCTCAAAAAATAACGATAAAATCGAAATGATATTGATGTCGATGACCCTTTGTACTCTACCTGGAACACTTTTTTTGGAGACATCGATTTTTTNAAAAAAAATGTTTCTACAGCAATTTCAAAATTAATTTTTCCCCTGCAAAAATTTTAAGTACTAAAAACATTAATGTTTTGCTAAAGCAGAAAAACAAACTTCTGTGTTTTTCAGGTAATTTTAGAAAAAAATCATGCCACAAAAAACCCCTACCACTTTTAAAATGTCGGTTAGTGTTCTAGTTAGAGTAATGTACTTAAAAAACATTTTTTACCTGTACTGATTTTTGTTCCCCAATTTTTTGATTTCTCAATTTAATTTTATCCTCTTCCCATTTGAGCCACGTTTCTCGTGCTTTATTCATAAGTGCTCGTCGCTCATGATACTTGTTAATCATACTGTTCACCAAGCGGTCATTTTGGCGATTAGGTCGAAATATATTTCTGGCGGAGTTCATTATTGATGGTGGAAGGGAGTGAGCTTTCAGGACCGAATCTCCCAGTGGAGTTTGGCTTACGGGTTCTTGGACTTGAGGAGAGCTTAAAATAATTCATTTGAATAAACGGGCTAAATAGGGTCAGAAAAAAAACCCCAAAAAATATCAATTATAAATTAAATTTTTAATATTTTCAAATCTGAAACAGAAAAGTTTTTTGCAAAAACGTAATCAAGCAATCGAACCTCAGAAATCGCTATAGTTGAAGCTGGAACAATGGCGATTTCTGAGTCTCGATTGCTGACGTACTTTTCGCTCGATTTTCACAAAAAACTTATATTGGCGAGATATAAGTTTAGCTCAGTTAAAAGGTGACTCAATTGCATCGAATGTTCTCGGAGATGGCTTATCTGATTCCAGAAATTTAAATTGTATCTAGCAGCCAAAGAGTTGATACCTGACAATTTATCTATTTTTATCAACTGGAGGACCGGTTAACCGGTCAAATCTAAAAAAAACGGGGTTTCTCTAGATGCAACTGAGTCATTTTTTTTTTCACTGAGCTAAACTTATATCTCGCCATTATAAGTTATATGTTTCTTTGATTGATTAAAAAATATATATTTTATGTCTTAAAACTTTTAAGTTAAAAGCCCAACCAAAAAATAATTTTATTTCGTGAAACGCTGATTTTAACTATGTGCCATTATTTAGGCAGATTGCAACATTTTTTTAAAAGGTTGAAATTTTTTTCTCCATGAAGAACCAATAACAAAACGGTATTTCATGAAAAATATTGATAGACGAAAATGAAAGGAAAACTGACTACTGTACCATGCAGGAGTCAATTTTGCCACAATTTAACCAAAATGTTTTTTTGGTCTTTGATAAAATTGTATGTATGGATTTTGAAACCGGTAATTACAGGTCCGGCAGAGCCTAATCTGAAAATTTGTATATATAATTGCAGATTTTTATTTTGCTCCTTGAGCTTGCGGATCTGGTGCGAAAAAAAAATCTGAGAATCTGCCGAACTCGGCCAGTACGAAAGCTTTCTGAAAATGGGTATTCTCAGCACATATCAGCCAATTTTTTTTATATAATTTGGCTTTTGAAAACGATTCAGTTCTTAGATAGCTCAAACTGAGCACACATATTTAGTAAATAATATTTAATTATCAGTTAAAAAAAATGGAAACAATGGTGACCATTGAATGGTCTGATTGGACCATTTTTTTAATTTATTTTTCTCTAAATAGTTGTGCTGAGTTTGAGCTATCTAAGAACTCAATCGGATGAGTCGTTTTAAAAATCCAAATTATATAAAAAAAACTGGAAATGAAGTATACGCTCACATTCATTCTTGCCCTGGTTTTATGTCAAAGGAACGAAAAATCCTACGGGATGCAAAATCTAGCCAACTGAAACCACGACAAGTCTCTAAATTAAAAATTGACAATTTTCAGAGTCATTTAAAAATTTTAGCAAAAAACTTCAAAAATCATTTTGCCAGAGACAACTCTGAAGCCTACTTTATCAGAAGCATGAGGCCAGATATACACTGCCAAAAGAATTTTAAGTGTTTTGCTATTTTCTAAAAATGGACTTTATTTTTTAAAAAAATAACTTCAGTCCATATAAGTTTCTTGCTAATACCTAAAATAAACTTTACTAGAGTAAACTTTACAGATGTAAAAATAACTACAGTCCGACTTATAAGTAAATCTGCCGTCACTCAATTTTGTTTCCACGTTTTTTCGATTACTCTAGACTTCCGAAGTTCAAATGTTAGTTTTTTTAACTGTATTTCTTTACATGTAGATGAAATAAACCGAAACGCGTCGTAAATACTTTATTTATTTTTAATTTATATAAAAATGTTGGCTAAAAAGTGGCTAATGTGTGCGAGGAGGCCCCGTAATGTATATACGATAAATTATACTGTTCATTATAGTTAATGGCTGTTTGGTAAATCGTTTTCGACTTTTTAATCGTTTAATATCGTTCTGCCCGTCAAAAAAATCAAAAAATAATCCAAAAAGAATATATATGGATTACCGACAGAGCCTAAATATTTGAATGATACAAACAACGCAAGATTTTAGCACCCAATCAAAACCCTGGATTGCGGAATAGGCCATTTAGGCCGATTTCAGTTGGTACGTATTAAATCAATCAATGTACTCTGAGGTCGGTAATCCATATTTAAACACAACAAACCCACTAATTTTTCTCGAAGACTATATCATATATATAGTCTATATGGTAGTCTTAACCAGAATTATAAAACGTATTTTTGCAGTGTCTAGCCAAGTAAATTCATAGACCAAAACCTTTATTTTTCCCGGTCAACCGGTTCGCCGCTAATCGCCCTTTGAAATTGTTGGTCTTTCTGCGCGACAAAAACGAAAATTTTCGAAAAATTGTTCTTCATAAACAAATTTGAAAATGTTTTTCTTAAAAATTAAAGAAAAATCTTAAAAAACTTTTAATCATTTAAGAAATAAAGTGTTCTTCAAATATTTTACCTTACTGATCTTGCTGGTGAAAATAGGTTGTCTGGGTTTCAACTATCTAATAAAACTGAGTCACTTTTGAACTTTTGACGGCGCTTGGTCCCGAAATAGTTCTTTTTGTATTGGTTGTCCATTCATAATATTTTCTCCGTTGAATTATTGCATTTTGCAGTTTTGTATCTCTTTCCGTATTCAGTTTATCAAGAATATTCGCGGGCTTTTTCATGCTCAGATCAGGTCGCTCGGAAACAAGTTCATTCAGGGTCAGCTAAAATTTGAAATAAGAATGGCATCTTATTTCAGATAATTTGTATAAAAAAATTTCAGGGGTCAATTTCGTAATTTTACATCAGGTAGCTTTTTTAACTCCGCCCACCCGACTCAGTCATTTTTTCTCGAAGACCATACCAGATAATCACCAAAACGGTTTTCTGCCAAACGGTTATGTGTAGCCAAGTAAATTTGTGGCGACCAAAACTTTTTGTTTTTCTCTCTTCACGGTTGACCGGTAATCAACCTTTGAAATCACCGGTTTTCTGAGAGTAAATAAGGTGAACATTCGAAAAAAAAATTTATCCATAAATAAATTAATTTAAAATGTTGTTCTTTGCACGTTTAAGTTAATCAATTACCACCTATCAACGGATTATTATCAAGAATACATACATTTGATTGAAATAAACAAAAAGTATGAGCTGACTGAGATACGAACCTATGAACTTCAGGTTAGAACGTCATTTACGCGGTGAACTAGTTGACCAAGAAAAAAACCAAAAAGTTTTGGTCGCCACAATTTACTTGCTACACATAGCAAGAAACTGTTTGGTGATATCTGGTATGGTCTTCGAGAAAAATGACTGAGTAGGGTGGGCCGAGTTAAAAAAGCTTACCTCAGTATCTTTTAAATAGGGCATATGGGGTGATATCAAATATGTGATTTTAGATGGACAATAAAATGTCGGATGTTTTTTTGACATGGAATAATTGTGTCTCAGAGTCTGCTCAATCTAAAAACGTTTTTATTGACTGATCTCCGTTAATTTTTGATAACAATTACAGTGAAGGACTATATTAATGCTGAAGAGTACTTCTACGAAAGTACTTGACTTCATAATAAAAAGATGTCTTGGTTCGTATTTCAACATAAAGCTTATTTAAACTTTTATTTCGAACGAATTGCTTGTCTATTTAAAGCGTGAAGGTTTCTTTACGATGGCATATTTTTCACATATTTAGTTGCAATATTTTATAAAAAATGCAAAAAAAAATTTAAATTTTATCAAAAAGCGCATTTTAATTTTTTTTAATTATGGGGTCATATTACGAAAAATTTATTTTATTTTACTTGTTTGATCATTTAATATTAATACAACTATGTTGACTATAATTTTTATCAAAAGGCTCATATTTATTTATCGGGTCATATTACAGAATATTTTTTTTTACGATGTTATTTTATATTTTAATTTTTGTTCACTTTAAACGGGAAAATTCGCGTGTGATGTTATAAAAATTGTTAAATTTGACTTATAATTTTAAAAATCGCATAATTATTTTTCAAAAAAGTTTTTTGCTAAATTTAAGTATCTTATCGGTACTCACAGGGCCCTGCAGGGGTAGATTATAATATTCGAATGATTTTATTTTGAAACTCCCTAATATCTCTTTTGAGTTTGTTTTTCTCTTAAAACTTATAACAATTAATTAATTCTAAATAGATCAAATTTTCATCTAAAGATTTCTTTTTTGAAAGATTAAACAATGGTTTTTTAAACCCGCTATTTGTAAGCTCTCTAAATACAACCAAACTGTTTTAAAAACGGATTGTCCGATTACGATAATCTGAACGATTTATCGAACTATCGACCAATCTGTGTTTTCAAAAGAAAAGATTTGCGTTAAGATTATTCTATTCCATGGTTATTATGGTAGCAGTTTTAGTGGAAATTATTAATAATATTTAAGCTCAAGGTTAAATAGTTAGCTTTCAAAATATACCATGGCTCTAATCTGGAAAATAATGAATTGAAAATACTCTGAGTTTAATCATTTTGAGGTATTATTTCGTAATTTAGAATCAAATCTCCGTGGAAATATTATAGCTAATTGCTTACTCATGTATTATGTTACATAATTATGTAGCTTTTTTTGTACAGTATCTTTAAAAGCATAAAAAACGCAAAAAACATTTTAAATTGTTTTTTTAATTTTTTTACAAAAATACTTAACCCTTGTGGGCATATATAAAAAAAATTTCGCCAATGCACAAGAGTCGATATATCGGATAATGTTTTTGCCATTTTTGGAGGGTTTTAGGTCACTTAGCCGATACATCAAGATACACACAAGGGTCAAGAAAAATAAAAAATCGAAATATTTATAACAAAATAGGGAATTACTGAGTACTTAAAATAATATTCTGTAATATGAGTCATTATTAATGACCTATAATAAACAATACACAAATTGTGAGCATTTTGATAGAAACGTATAGTCAAATAATTTTAATTAAAACGAGATCAAACATCTTAAAAAGCAAAATTATTCTGTAATATGACCCCAATAACTATAATAAATATGAGCTTTTGATAGAAATTTTGAGTAAACATAGTTTTTATATCAAAATGATCAAACAACGTAAAAATACAAAATAAATTTTGTGTTATATGACCAAATAATAACATAAAACATATGCGCTTTTTGATAAAAATATATAGGCAAAATAATTTATTATTAAAAAAAATAAACTTTATAGAAATCAAAAAAAAAAAACTTACATGTAATAGTTCGACTGGTTGATATCGATGAGGCGCTGCTTGAAGGGATCTTGGTGACGTGAGAACATATTCGCATCCCGAGGCAGCTTCTGTTTCAAAATTGATCAAATCCAAAGACGGAAACGTCATTGCAGGGCGCTTGAGTGCAGCCAGTATCTCCGCTCTCTAATTTTAAAAAATATATTTAAGTTTTATTTAAATTTAGACTCCACAAAATAGGTCTTAAAGTTACTGAAGGAGATTTTTGGGGGGGCTTATTGCGGTTTGACGACGTTATTTGATTGAAAATTGGATTTACACCTTAAAAAATAGTAACTAAAATTATACTTATTTCTCGAATTTGAACTAAACGGTCTAAGTCTAAGGGGATTTATTTTGAAATCAACTAACCCTTTAAAATTTAATATAAGTAAATACATTATTTAGCAACCTCTTTCCTTTAGAAAATACAAATCTGGAGTGTTAAAATTGAAATAAAGAAATTATTTACTACTGAGTTGATGTTTTTTTTCATTTTTGAGACATAAATTTTGTTTTGTTGTTTCGAGAACAATTATATATGGTCTTTTTTCAAAACAATAAAGACTAAAATATGATAAGCTTTCGATTTATTCAATCATTTTCAAATCAGAATTAAGAGTTTGAAGAAAATATTCTCGAGTTAACATAAAGTAATTTCGCGCTCAAAAATGATTAGAAATAGTAGGCTCGAAATTGGGTTTTATTGAGAAATATTTTCTCAACTCTTTATTCTGATTTGAAAATGATTGAATAAATCGAAAGCTTATCATATTTTAGTCTTTATGAATTGAAAAAAATATCCATTAAAATTATTGATTCCACCCGTTAAAACGTCATTTTTAACAATTGAAACTATCTTGAAATTTCAAAATGTATTTTTGTTCAAAAATGTTTCTAAATTTTGTATTTGAAATTAAGTTTAACAAATCAGCCTATAAAAACGGGATATTTTGAGTTCCGAGGGACTGTAGAGCAAAATCTCACCATGCACTTTCTGAACAATTCTTCCCTACAAATTTTTTCGTCATATCTTTAAAATTATGATTTTGAAAATAAAAAAAGTTGGAAAAACAAACTTTGCATGGCAATTTATCAAAATGACTAAAGTTTAATTAAAGTGACTAAAGTCACCTAACTTTTGACTTCGATCAAAGTGCCGTAAACTTTTCATTCAATAACACAAATATTTCGTTTTAGAAATTAGAATTTATTTTCTGTGAGTGAATAAAATTATTGATTTCGATGAAAAGTTCTCAAAATTTGTGGAATATCTAATACGACCGCTCAAAGACAAATCTGCCGACTATTTTTGTTTCTCTAAAATGTTGCTTATTTATCTAAGCAATGAGGTAGTATCGAATTATATTCAAAATCTAGAGGTATTCGCAAAGCTCGAAGATGACAGGAAAAAACAGGTAAATTTATTTTTGAGAATGTTCGATTATTTTCAAATGTCTCAATTTTAAACCGTGTTTTTCATTTTAGTGATCTGTAATAAGCAACTAAATATTGAAGTACTAGTGTCTTCATTTTTCACCTAATTGCTACAAATTTATTCTTTAGAAAAAAATTATAATCGTGGCAGATTTGTCAGGCTAAAGAGTCAAAATAATTTGAAACTCTTGCGAAATAAGCAGTATTGACAATACTGTTATTGAATTATTTAAAATCTCCTTAAAAAGCTTGGATAAAAAATGTTATTTTTCATAAAATCAGACAGCAAAAATGTCCCCGATAAATCTGGGTGCTTTTCTAAATTAAGTGGTCTTTTGACCTCGAATACACCCACTTCAGTTCCTCAAGAAACCATTATATTTATCAAAATTTTTAAGATATTATGTTATAAATCGTTTTCAACATTAAATTAAGGTGAAGGTATCTTAGCATGGAATGTTTCTTAATTTTGTAATTTTCAAACACAAAAAAAATTGAAATAATAAAAAAATTCCTGTAAAAATTACCGGCACCAAATGAATTTATTGAGCTGAAACTGCAACACTGTTTATCTGAAAAATTACGATAAGAATCTAATTATTTCGAAATACGTTCAACCGCAATATTACCCAAAATTTATATTGTAAATTAATAAATCTCTTTATCGTAGTTAATAAGTTTTATTGATTAATCTCTAGACATGAATATTCTAAAAAAATTAACTTTTGATTTGAAATGAAATTCGTTTGAAGAAGATGAAAACTGCGGTTTCACGCAATGGGACAAAAGACTCGATAATCTGTGCTAAAGCACTCAAGAAATCCATCCGACCCAAAACATTAAAACCATTCAGCTCAAAGATACAAGACTTTGAATACTTTTTAAGGAGGTTGTGATCAAGGGCGGATGGGGTTATATATAAGTAGTGAAGGGTGGAAAAGCAGTGCAATTGTTGGAATTGAAAAGTTATTTTAAGATGTTTTACAGTGAAAATCAGTGACCCTTATGAAAACCAAATTTGAAAAAGCTTTTTATTTTGAATGTTTTTCGAAATCACATGATTTTACATTCCAGGCGTGTATGCGGACGCGG
>SCLH01000002.1:281086-301754 GCA_004367855.1 Oikopleura vanhoeffeni
ATTCTGATTTGAAAATGATTGAATAAATCGAAAGCTTATCATATTTTTAGTCTTTATGAATTGAAAAAAATATCCATAAAATTATTGATTCCACCCGTTAAAACGTCATTTTTAACAATTGAAACTATCTTGAAATTTCAAAATTGTATTTTTGTTCAAAAATGTTTCTAAATTTTGTATTTGAAATTAAGTTTAACAAATCAGACCTATAAAAACGGGATATTTTGAGTTCCGAGGGACTGTAGAGCAAAATCTCACCATGCATCTTTCTGAACAATTCTTTCCCTACAAATTTTTTCGTCATATCTTTAAAATTATGATTTTGAAAATAAAAAAGTTGGAAAAACAAACTTTGGCATGGCAAATTTATCAAAATGACTAAAGTTTAATTAAAGTGACTAAAGTCACCGAACTTTTGACTTCGATCAAAGTGCCGTAAACTTTTCATCTCAATAAACACAAATTATTTACGTTTTGGAAATTAGAATTTATTTTCTGTGAGTGAATAAAAATTATTGATTTCGATGAAAAGTTCTCAAAATATGTGGAATATCTAATACGACCGCTCAAAGACAAATCTGCCCGACTATTTTTGTTTCTCTAAAATGTTGCTTATTTATCTAGCAGGTAGTATCGAATTATATTCAAAATCTAGAGGTATTCGCAAAGCTCGAGGATGACAGGAAAAAACAGGTAAATTTATTTTTGAGAATGTTCGATATTTTCAAAATGTCTCAATTTTAACCGTGTTTTTTCATTTTTAGTGATTGTAAATAAGCAACTAAATATTAAAGTACTAGTGTCTTCATTTTTCACCTAAATTGCTCAAAATTTTATCTTTTAGAAAAAATTATAATCGTGGCAGATTTGTCCAGGCTCAAAAGTCAAAAAATAATTTGAAACTCTGCGAAATAAGCAGTATTGACAATACTGTATTGGATATTATTTAGAAATCTCCTTCAAAAAGCTTGGAGTAAAAAATGTTATTTTTCATAAAATCAGACAGCAAAAATGTCCCCGATAAAATCTGGGTGTTTTCTAAATTAAGTGGTCTTTTGACCTCGAATAACACCACTTCAGTTCTCAAGAAACCATTATATTTATCAAATTTTAAGAATATGATGTTATTAAATCGTTTCAACATAAAATTAACGGTGAAGGTATCTTCAGCATGGAATGTTTTCTTAATTTTGTAATTGCAAATAAAACACAAAAAAAATTGAAAATATAAAAAAATTCCTGGTAAAAATACCGTCACCAAAATGAATTTATTGAGCTGAAACTGCAACACATGTTTATCTGAAAAAATTACGATAAGAATCTAATTATTTCGAAATACGTTTCAACCGCAATATTACCCAAAATTTTTATTGTAAATTAATAAATCTCTTTATTCGTAGTTAATAAGTTTTATTGATTAATCTCTAGAACATGAAATAATTCTAAAAAAATTAACTTTTTGATTTGAAATGAAATTCGTTTGAAGAAGATGAAAACTGCGGTTTCTACGCAATGGGACAAAAGACTCGATAATCTGTGTCTAAAGCACTCAAGAAATCCCATCCGACCCAAAACATTAAAACCAATTCAGCTCAAAGATACAGACTTTGAATACTTTTTTTAAGGAGGTTGGTGATCAAGGGCGGATGGGGGTTATATATAAGTAGTGAAGGGTGGACAAAGCAGTGCAATTGTTGGAATTGAAAAGTTATTTTAAGATGTTTTACAGTGGAAAATCAGTGACCCTTATGAAAACCAAATTTGAAAAAGCTTTATTTTTGACATGTTTTTTCAAATCCAGATTTTACAAACATAATTTATGTTGTACAATTGTGCACTTGATGAGAAATGGTATTTGAAAAAATATGATCCGCATTTCGGAGGTAAAACATAATGACAAATTATACCAATTTCCTTCAACTGCAAATGCAATTGTATTCAAAAATCTGGATTTGAAAAAAAGTTTCTATAAAAAAAATTTCAAATTTGCTTTTCAAAATAGTAACTTATTATTTACTGTAATACATCTTAAAATAACTTTTCAATTCCAACAATTGGACTGCATTGTACACTTTAGTGTACCTTAAGGTAGGCACGGCAAAAATCGACCAGCTCCGATTTTACTTATTTTCGGAGCACTTTTAGTTTCTGTGCTGAAATTGACCCAGAAAAAAAATTGGAAAAACATTATGTCCCGTTTTCCAAAAAATTGCCTATCATTTGGCTTGAAACTATTTCTGAATTTATTTCGAAAATTCCAAGCCAAAAGATATGCAATTTCAAAAACGGTTTGTGAAATTTGAGAGGGTTGCAGGCTGTTTTTTTAAAAAAATTTTGGTGTTTGCACATCATTTTTTAATGAGAATCCCTCACAAAAATTTAAGCCCATATACCGCTACTTTATTTTGCCTTGCCTACATTATTGTACACCCTTTAGTATTTTCATACATTAGATTGAATTGAAGGGGATAAAAAATAGCGCATTTCATTAAATTGAACTAGAAAGTATACAAATCTTTATTTTCCCCCCAAATTTACAATGAAAACCATTTTAAAAAAGTTTTCTTCCATAAGATAGTATTACGATCTATATCGAATATGATACGTAAAATATGGAAAACATAATACAAGCAGACTAAATACTTTTTACAACGCAATTCAAAATTAAACAAAAAGGCAGAGATTACGGCCTCATTTTGGAAATATACTGGTCTTATAGACCTGGATTATTTTAAAGCATTGAAAGCTTTGAATTAGCGAAAGGCAAAAGTTTTTTTATAACAAAGTATTCGACAAAAGGACAAATAGAAAAACATACAGTACAGTATGTGTTTTTTAACTCCCGAAATGGCTATTGCTGTTAATGAAATTCCCGCCAATAAAAAATGGCAACTACGCGCATTATATTTTAAACCCTCACGATCGCCGATAGCTTGTCTTTCAAAATATAATCCACCTAGTTACCATTTTTATAGGCGTATATTTCATTCACAGCAAATTTCCATTTTGGGAGTGAAAAAACACATTCTGTATTTTCGTTTTTCAATGAAGAGGAGAATCCACGTGCTTAACACCTATGGCACGTCATGACGCGTCACCTCTTTTTTGGTCCGCTCAAACCCCTGTGAAATTAATAACTCAACCAGGATAGTTATTTTAAAAGCAACGTACGTGGTAGGTTTGACGATAACGGGAAAACCCTTCCACTTCAACCTAAATGAACAATTTTTTTACAAATGGACAGGTCTAAAAATTCTACTAGCATGCGTTTAGACGGACAGTTCAACGACGATTCAAACTGTTCGTACCGTTTCAGCGGGCAATTTGAATTGCTAAACTGTCCGTTAAAACGCAATCTAGCAGGACTTTCTGAACAAGACTCTTTCTAACAACACTTATTTCCCCGTGATCGTCATAGTAAGGTTGGGTTGATTTTGAAAAACTTAGCTTTTCATGGGCATGCATTAAATAACGATGAACGTGTAAAATCAAGAGATTTAAAAAAATCCGGCCAACTGTTCAAAAATTACGGCTTGAAGGAATATTTATCATTAAATCTAGAAATTTAAAAAATGATTCATTTCTGAAATATACAGTATATTATACACTAAACTGTAGTCATTACAGTCAGTTTTATAAACAAAATATTAACTAAGATTTCTTTATGCAAAATACATTAATGCAATAAGAAATCTAGTGTTTTAATCATATGAATCTGATTTCCAGAATTAACTTATTTAGAAATATAATTATTAACCTGAATCTTGAAAAGTTTTCATTTGATCAGTTTTCAAAAGAGAAATTTTCCAACTGAAAAACATTGTTTTCAATTTAACTAAGGGACATGTATTCTAGAAAGGAATAAATATTTGGTGAAAGAACGGAATGTACAATAAGAAGTTCTAGAAAAGTTAACGAGGTTGTAGAATTATTTAGTATTCATCGTCTTCTATAAGGAGTTCTTCATCTTCTTCTGAGCCGCAAAATAATGATCGAACTCTTGGGATTAGAGCTTCAATGAGATATAACCAGCAAAGATAAACGGTAAATGCTTAAGATTGGTTAGAAATTTTTTTGTCTTTTAGGCGCAAACCATAGACTATGGACCATAGTGATAAAGCCATTCATCAACTAAATTTATAAAAATAACTTTTATCAATATATTTTGGCGATTCTGAATCGATTGCGTCTAATTTGGACGATTATGCATTCATAATTGATTACTTTTTCGCAACCGGAAATAAAGGCGCACTCTCATATTTATTTATAGTTAACAATTATTGATGATTCTAAGCATGCTAGAGTAATGAGATTAACATTTTTTAATTCCCTGTAAAAATCTGAGTTGGAAATCACATTAAAATTGATTCATTTGTGAAATTGAGAGTTAAAAATTAAATTTTTTGGAGTGATATTCTGAATTTTCACATTTGATTCCGGCAACTCTTGAAGACCATAACAGATATCTGATTCAACAAACGGTTTTCTGCTATGTGTAGCCAAGTAAATTTGTGGCCACCAAAATTTTTTGTTTTATTCCTGGTCAACCGGTTCACTGGTAAATGATGTTCTAAACCGGAAGTCGATAGGGTCGAATCTCAGTCAGCTCATTTTTTTTATTTATATCAATGAAAATGTATATATTCTTGATAATAATCGGTTGATAGGTGGTAATTGATCAACATAAACATGCAAAGAACAACATTTTAAATCAATTTATTTATGAAAAATTTTTTTCGAAAATTATCCTTATTTGCCTCTGAAAACCCGGTGATTTCAAAGGTTGATTATCGTTGATATCTGATATGGTCTTTGAGAAAAATTACTGAGTAGGGTGGGCCCTATTTAACAAAAAGCTACCAGAACTGAGTTTATTCAGAAAAAGAATCTTTTTTCTAGTTAACTCGCGAAATCAATTATAAAACAACGATTTTCGCTTATTTTGTGAAATTTCTATGGCCATCTTTGAAAGATGATCTTTCAACACTTTTTTCCAATCAAATGTGGAGAAAAAGGGACAAGGATGGGAAATAGAAGAAAAATCCTCTCCATTTGATACTGCCAAAAAATAATATAAAATATTTCTAACCAAATACACGACATACAACACAGCTATAATCCCAACGATTACATAGGCTATTACACTGTCAAAACTGGCTATAATTGTATAAGTGAAATAAAGATTGATTCCAATAATTCCAACACTGACTAAAGGTCCGAAAATAATCCAAAATCTACCAGTACATAAATCTCCCATAATAGACGGCATTGCGGTAAATTGTAAGACTTTCACCGGGGATTGTACAAATTCAAACTAAAGTCGCAAATTGTTTTTGTCATATGACACCATTTTTTTTTAATTTGCGAAAATTAAAGATAAACGGTGTTAAATTACATTTTTAGCTCTCATATTACAGAGTATAACATGATATACCATATCGATCATGATGCCCGAGTAACTTAAATCTCTTATTCCCTATTCTTTTTAAAGGCAAATGAGAGATTTAAGTAACTCGGGCATCATGATGGATATCGACCGTCCCAATAATTTTTTGTAGGTAATCTCTACGAAAACAGCGAAATCACAACCTACGAAGATTACGCATTGGTTGTTGAAATCGAAATATCTGTATCGCCGAAATGTGCGTAGGTTGTAATTTAACTGGTTTCGAAAAGGTAATTATGACGAATGTCATGTTTTGGCGTGAATCTCCCTGTAACATTAGTAACCTACATTTATTTTCGAAGATTTTTTTGTAATAAAAAATTGGTTCACATAAAAATATCAATACCAACCTGGAATGAGTGCAAACGGAAGTAAAATAGACTGAAGAACGTTTAGAATATCATTCATATTTGTTAAACTTTGAATATCAGAAAAGAAGGCAATCGCAAAAGTGGGAACAATCGCGATAGACCGGGTGAGTAAAACCCGCTTGAATCGAGACCATTTCAAATCTAGAAAACCTTCCATAGCAAACTGTCCAGCATATGTGCCTAAAAATATTTTTGTATTTACACTTGAGTGATTTGTATATACACTTGGAATATACTTCTTATAAGAAAATTCCAAGTGTGTGCTTTTTTGATAATTTTAGCTGTCGTTAGTTACCATTTCAATCGAAATGAAAGAAAATCTGATTTTATTGACAAATCGTGTTTTTGATTAAAAAATGTGGTTTGGTCGCCTTGAAATGCAATTTTATCGAGTTGGATCTAAGATGGGAGAACATTTTTTCGTCAAAAACTTTTTTCGTCAAAATAATTTTTTCAATTTTAACGTCTAGAAAATCATAAGAAAATCGAATTACGTTTCAGTTTAATTTAGTTGTGAGACTTTCATACGAATTTCGAAAAGACTATTTTCTTTCCAAAACTTTATTTTTATAATAAATGATTCATTTTGACGAAAAAATGTTTTCCCTTTAAAATTGCTTCATATTTGGTATTATTTTTGATAATTAACAAAAAATGAATATTTTATCCTTAGAATCTCGAGCACGTAACAAGTTTTTGCGAGTTCATTAAGATTTAATCCATTTTGATTGGTTACATTATTTGAAAATTTCGGAGTTTAAATTAATTAAAATTCCATAATAATTTATATTCCGTCAATTCTAGTATTGACCAATCGAATCATAAGATTCTTAAAACAAGTTGACAACACGTTTTCTTTACAAAATAGGCTGAAATTTAAATTTCGTAACAATTTATTTCAATTGATTGATCGAATCCACCAATTATTGACAACACATTTTCTCACTCACTAGAAGATTTCAAACTCGAGGGAACCACTATTGAAGGAATTTGAGAGCGAAAATGTGTTGTCAACTTTTTTAAGCATCGTGTAATTCGATTGGTCAATAATTGGCGGAATATAAATTCCTGACGTCACAGTTATGATGGGGCATTCTCACTCTCACCGAAGTATTATCTCTCGAGTTGACTTATTACGTCACGTAACTTACGTGCTTCAGAAACCTTTTTTTTGTATTTTAAAAGATTCATTCGTCAGGAATAATAACCCAACCAATTTTATAGGGGTAGCATCGATGTGGCAGATTGGTACATTTTTTCGGAGTGACTTATGAAAGAAAAAAAAATGTGAAATTTTTTTTTAAAATTTTTATCTTCAATAAAAGTGTTCATTCTTGCAAACGGTTATATTTTTAATTTCTCAACATACTTAAGTATCTGTAAAAATATCAAAAACCACTTTTCATTATAACTCCATTTCCAACTTGACCCGATGTGAGAATTTTTTTGAAGGCGATATTCATAAACCTCAGGCATTTTCGGGTGGTATGCGCTCATTAGTGGGAGAATCATTATCCATATGAAAAAATTTCCTTAATATGAAAGTTTTTTTTTCATGAATAAAAGAGAAAAACAGCTTTTCAGGAAAAAAATGGACCTTCAATTGCGTTTAAATATCAAAAAATCTCCTTGACCTTTGAAGAAGCAAAAGAGCCCTATACACCCGAAATTAAATTGAGATTTTTTGAATTAAATAAATTTATAAAATTGCGTCCAAATGGCACAAACCGGTGTGCAAAGCAATGTTGTGTAATTTTATCGTAGCTCAGAGACGATTTATCCGACTTGAACCCTTCATGGGTGAAATTACGGAAATCAATAGATACAGAAAATAAACACAACTGATTCCGCCTGATTTTTCAAGAAAATTCAAAAAAAATTTATAAAAATGTTGGACTTGATTGGGAAAAATTTTCATAATAACTTCTAAAAAAGTCGACAAAAATGACAAATGAACATTTATGACTTTTTAAACAGCAAGCAAAAATTGTAAAATGCCATGAAAAAAGTTAAAGTGGCTATTTTCATTTTTTATTGACAGATTCAGAAAACAAAAACTTTGGTGAAAAATGGCTGAATTTTATAATGTTTGAATTTTTTTGAATATTTAACGAATTCACAAATAAAAAGTCGAACTCACAATCTTTGCCTTAAATAGGATAAAAAAAATATTTAATGAGCTAATACACATTAATTCTGGTCAACTAAACGATAATACACAAAAAATACCAACTAATATTTTCGTAAGTTTCACAATGACGCCTGTCCGCCACAGTCTGCGCATGCTACCCCCCTAACATATATATAAGTAATAATGTTAAAATTATTTAAAAAACTACTTTTTTAAAAAAGTTAAGTTCAACTCAAAGACCATCACTTTGTATCGTAAACATTTTTTTGTCTGAAAATCAATAGCATACCCACTTTCAACATGCCCTGGTTTCGAATCTTGAACCATGCTCGCTTTTACCTGTCATTGTTGAACTTTGCCCAGCAGCAAGAATCCCGATCGCCCAAATATAATAACTGGGTAACCCAAATTCAGCGCCAAGAAAAACACCACCTTTGAAAATATCAACTGGAACATCTGTGGAGTTAATATCCGATCCATTCAAAATCGGAAAAATCGGGTATGGCGATTTTCCATTAAAATGATCATCATAAAAATGCTGTGCCGTTTGGTTCAAATCGCCGAGTGTTTGTCCATAGAAACTTTCGGCGAAAACTGAGACAACGAAAACATTAATTAGAAATGAGATAAATAATGCAATACCAGATTCGATAAAGAAATATTTATTTGCTTCTTTAACTTCTGTAATCTTAAAACATTAATATCAGTATATGCAATTTGACTCCTCAACGAGCTCAAATTACAGAAAGTGCATAGTTCCTAAGAAATCAAAGACGATGTATCTATTTTATTTTTTTTACCTTTTTTCTGTCAACTTGTCTCGATTTGACCAAAGCAGAATGTAAATAAATATTATGTGGCATAATTACAGCTCCAATAATTCCGATAGCTTGAAGAAGGGTTCTAAATCTGGATGACTTTTCAATCCTGATCTAATTGACATATTTTTTTCTGATAAATGCAAAAAGTGTACTCAAAAATCGTAAAAAGCGCTAAATAACCAAAAAAAATCGCAGGACTAATGCGCTCCTTTCAAAAAAGCTAGCATTTGGTCAACTGGGTCGCTTTTATTTTAAAACAAGTACATTGGCGGCTTTTTTTTTAAAGGAGCCATTTCTAGTGGTTCAGTTGCACGAGTTTTTCTCGAAGATGGATGAACCGATTTTGAAAATTCCAAAAAAAGATGAGAGTCAATGGTTTGATACCTTGCATGACGCTCTTCGATTTTTGAACCGGATGCCAGTATTCCGGTAATTACCGGTTAAATCTAAGATTGTCGGTTTCTCGGCCACTNTGTCAACTTGTCTCGATTTGACCAAAGCAGAATGTAAATAAATATTATGTGGCATAATTACAGCTCCAATAATTCCGATAGCTTGAAGAAGGGTTCTAAATCTGGATGACTTTTCAATCCTTATCTAATTGACATATTTTTTTCTAATAAATGCAAAAAGTGTACTCAAAAATCGTAAAAAGTGCTAAATAGCCAAAAAATCGCAGGACTAATGCGCACCTTTCAAAAAAGCTAGCATTTGGTCAACTGGGTCGCTTTTATTTCAAAACAAGTAACTATGCCTAAATGTGTTTGCCGCAGCAAGTTTTTGAATCCGCGCCTGTGATTGGCTTGCCTTAGTTAAGCGATGGGTGTGGAGGCGCGCAAAAGTGCATAGTCTATGCAGCATAGTGGATCCAAAAGTATATAGGGATCGATACATTATCAAAAAAATCCATCTATTTTTTATGACTGAAAGATTGACAATGGTCAAAAAGGCGGTTAAAACCAAAAAATTTAAAAGAAATATTTGCTTTCAAATCGAGCAAGCCAATTTTTCTTTTTAATAATATTTCATTATTTACTGCGTATTTTTATTATTCCGGAAAATAGGTGTTACGCACATCACCAGCCTTATGTTCAGGTGAAATCGCTCAAAACAGAAAAAATATTCTAAATATTAATACGCTACTAAATTATGGTTTTTGACAACAAAAATAATTTTTGAAAAATTTACTTTCTTACATTTTCACGGATGTCGTTTTGTCCATAAAAGATAGTCCTAATAGAAACATTTAGCAGTATTTCCTATTTCAGTCCCGAACCTGATTTAGAATCCTGGCTTGGAGTAATTGTGGTGTCCCACAGTCTTTACATTGCGGAACTGTGATTCCATAAATAACTTCTCCCTGATCAGGAGCAGCTTTAATATATTCAAACCCGAACGCAATCGCCATGGTTGTGATCAGGACGGCAAAAAATGCTTCTAGTTTTCGAAGACCGTATTTGTCAAGGAATAAGAAGATAACAGTATCAGTAACCGTTATCAGAACGCCTGCCTTAAATATTATTTTTAAATAATCATTTCTTGAGTTCGAGAAACTAAATATATCTTGGCTTTGAATTGTACTTTGTTACATTTTTTTTAAACTTATTAGCAAATAAATAGTTAAATTAATGGTCTTTATTTTCATCCACAGGCATCGAAAAGTTCTAGCCTAGGCAAATTTCTCAAAAAAATCTAAAATTGTCTGACATGTTTTTCAACAAACAAATGTGCGCCTAACAAGATTAGAACTCACCAGCAATTATATTTAGGTTTATATCCGGCAAAGTGGATGTCAAATCGACATTAACAAAAAATACTCCCGGCTTTAATTACTGCTGATATCGAGAATGTTATTTTTTTGAGTTTTGAGACTAATTTCTGTCGCTATGTGATTTTAACCGTAATCCTAGAAAAAATTTGGAAATGATTAGGAGAGCGTTTTTTAATCGGATGACTTTTGTCTAAAAAATTAATTTTTATATTATCTCCTAGTATTGTTTTGATTGATAATATATATTCATTCTATAAGTTATGGTAACGTTTTCGATTTTTTCATTTTCACCATTAATAATGGTCCATTATTAGGGAGCGCACCGGGCCAATTTCTTTAGAGTTAAGTTTTGAACGGTTGCTGTTGAAGCAAAACGAGAAGAAAAAAATCTTGAGCAGAATTAAAAATGAAAAAATATTTGTTTTCAAAAATCCGATTTTTTACCGGTTAAAATACCGGATTTTTGTTTTAATTTGGGCTGGTGACGTGGGGTTTGTCGGGGTCCCTATCCATTATTAAATAGGAAAGAAAGCGACGCACAGACTTCAACACAAAAATTGACGGTTTTTCATTTTTAAGCAATTGATGACAAGTTTTCAAAAAAAAGGTTGTAACGAAAGTAAAATTATTTTACGGGCTACAATTTAAAAATATTTCAAGATATGTTTAATGCAAAAAAGTTTTGCCATTTTTTTTGATAAAAAATAAAAAACGCGTGAGATGAAACTTCAAATTTTCCAAAAAAATTGAAACATTAAAACTTGTCTTACCCAAAGAGGGATAGCACCGTTTGATAATAAAGAGAATGCGATTGCTGTTCCTATAACTTCTTGCATATCACTTCCGATAATTGCAATCTCGATCATTAGCCATAAAATAATGCGAGTAAATGGTTTGTATCCAGTATAGCATACTTCAGCCAAATGCTTTCCACTAACAACCCCTAACATTTAGATTTATATTTTTTTTATCTGTTTTTTTAGTAGCGTGATCAAAAAAATTATTAAAAAAAAATTTTGGTTGGAAATTTTTTAAGTCCGACTGACGTTCGATTTTTAAGAAGGGTATTTTAAATATCGTATTTCGGTGAGATAGCTCAGAACTGGCACATACGATATTTTTAAGATTTTTGGTCAGCATACAAATTTCAAAACAACATGACACTGCAGAGACGGCTTTTCACTTCAGCGAGTTTTCCGATTTTAGGATTATCACCAGACATTTAGCAGAAATTATCGGTTTTTCGAAAATTGCTCGACCGTTTTTTTGTTTAATTTTAAATGATGCTGTGTAATATGACACCGATGAGGAGTTATATTACTTGATTCTTATGCAATTAGAACAAAATTTGAAAAACAAGAAAGTTTTTCAAATATTGCAATGCGTGGCAAAATCGAATAATATGCGTTACAGATTAAGGGAGTGCTGGTCGCATTTTAAGGCCAAAAACAGGGTTTTCAGCGTCGCCTCAATGAAATACTACATCTACTGTAGAAACAGCACGAACATATGGATTTTAGTTCAAGGATAATTGAACATAAATCTTGCTTCCACAAAATAGACCAATCAGGAACGACCTTTCAAAACTGATGATATTTTCGCTTCAAAATGCTACTCCTCCCTGAGTTTCAAAGATAGAGAATACTTTTATATCTTTTATTGCCCACAGAGAACGTGGGAAGAACACCAAGGTCCGATTCACTTATTAAAATTTCAGTCGACGCTTAAATGAGCAAAAAACTGTTTTTTGGCTGTATTTTGAGTGCTTCGGGGAAAATGCTACTCCTCCCCGGATTTTGACGGCAGAAAAGTAAAACCAGAATGAATACGATCCTTAAAGATACGGGCAAAGCACGAAGGTCCACAATTTGCATTTTTGTATTTCGTTTTTTGGAAACAGCGATTCAAATTCGCAGAAATTTCCAAAATTTGAAAAAGAAATATTTTCTCAAATCGCGATAAAAATACTTTTTTCATGACAAATGAAAATAAAAAGACTTCTTATCAACTTATTTTTGTCCATATTTTGGAAGAAAATAACATTTTAAAGATAATCTAGATAATTTCAATGAAATTATTTCATGTCCGAGTCTCTAAATGCGATCAGTACTCCCTTTTAAACAAAATCGGTTAACCTTTAAAGGGTATTACCTAATCTTATGGCAAATCTTTGCATAAAAAGACCTAATACGGTACTCCATAATAAAATCCAAAGTAAGCTAAATTTTGCAACGGCCCCAGTTTGAAGGTCAGATTCGATATTTCCAGGGTCAAGATAGGCTATCGACATCAAAAATCCTGGTCCAGTAAATGCCCATAATTTCTTAAAAGAAAATGATCCAGAAGCTTCAGGTACAACTATTCTTTCGCTAAAATATGTGGCAATTTCATCCATATCATTTATCGCATTTTCTGGGGTAGAATTTTCAAGTTCTTCTAGGGTTGGGATGGCAAACAAAATTAAAATTATAAAATCGCTCTAAAATTTGAAGAAAAATGGTGTAAAATGATTTCTTTTCATAATCCCAAATTAAAAAAAATGATGAACAACGTTCTAAATGCTTGAAAAAATTGTGTTGATAATGGAGTAATATTACATAATAAAAAAAATTTGATACGTTTAGAATCTTCATGAAATTTCCTTCAATATGCAATGTCATTTTCTGGCCATTAGAGGGCTCAAAGAGATTTTTTCATGCTCAGAATCAATTTCCTTGGGGTACATTTACCATGTAAGTTCAAATCATTAAGTTAAACTGTTATGGTTTAGTCAGAAAGTTTGCCGGTTCGCTCCCTAAATATGACCTCATACGGGTCATTTTTGTAATTTGACTCTTTGGTGTCATATCACAAAATTTAACCCAACAGAAAATTTTAAGACAAAAGTTTAATAAAACAGTGCCATATCAGTGACCGAGAACCCGATCATTACTGGAAATACAAGAATTTCGATTCAAAAAACGAAACTTGCGTTTTGCAAGGTATCAAACATTTGACTATTATGTATTTTTGGAATTTTAAAGATCTGTTCGGCCATCTTCGAGGAAACTCGTGCTAACTGAAATCATACTGCTGAAAAAGCTGAAATTGTGTTTTTTTTCAAAAAAAAATCTGTTTCCATCCCTATTCTAGAGCATTTTCCGAAGATACATTTTGATCTTCTTTTGAGGTAAATTTTTCACCCTCTGCAGAGGCATTTATCACCTCGTTCTCGACCTCTCCTGATACCGATTCCATCTGAAAATCCATTTTTTATCAAATATTATTTTCGATAGATTTTCCAGAAAGATTGTTTATAACGTTTATTTCTCGCCCCTATTGTATATTGCTTACGCCGAAGGGTAGCCTTAGGGCAATAGAGTTATATAATTTGAAGTCATCTCTCAGTTGTCAAAAAACAGTAAATAATGCCGAAAAATCTGGTCTATTCAAATCTAAAATTTATGTTTACGCAAACCACTTTTGTATTTTGATGATTATAGAAACATATGTTAAAACAAATATTTTTTTAAACTTTACAAGTTGCGAAATTTGCATTTTGCAACAAAATTCCATTTTAATATCGAAATTTTGCCGCTAGGCGTTGCGACGTGCGATAGTTTTCACCAAAAAATTTATTCCGGAACATTCGTTTTATCAATTGTGTTGAAATTACGGTTTTGAATCTTACACGAATATTCCGGAATATTTTTTGGTGAAAATTTATGTTTTATGAAAACACTGAAGTTTTATACAAATAAGCCAGACAATTTAAAAAAAAATCCTTCTCAAATCTGATATTCAAGATTACTCGTCATAATCCTGAAACAATAAGGCTAGAATCTCAGTTTGAGATCAGAATTATAATTTATTACATAAGAATATCTTATTTTGTGCTTATTTCACGGTAAACTTCAAGACTTTGAAAATTTACTAGGAAACGTTTCAAAATATTATTTTATTCATTTGACTGAAGTTCTGTCACAGAACACAAAAATAAGGATTTTTGGATTCTTTTTTCAAAGCTTATTCGAAATAGAAAACTGTTTTTAGGCGGTAAGGAATTTTGAAGTTAGAAAAAAGAAGATAAAATTATCGATAATACTTTCAATAAATAAATTTCGTCAAAAAACTTTTCCAAAAATTGCGTATTCTTCTTTATTTCTCCTGTGACTTTTAAAGTACTAATCCATTGAATATGGTTTTTATAGCTTTATTTTTCTGGCAGTTTATCAAGATAGAAATCTCAAGTTAGAAAAAAAAGTTTTTTCGCCGACAACAAATTTTCTTTTTATTAAAAATTTTTAGGTACCCGAAGGAAGTCATATCTTTTGATCCATTAGTTTTTCTTACGGCTTGCTTTACAAAAGCTTTAAAAGGGAATTTCAACAAAAAACATTCTGAACTCCTTGAATATCCTTAAAATTGAGTATTTATTTTCTGCAAATAATAACTAAAATGGTATATATTCAGCTTATAACATGTATTAATAGAATTTTAGTGAATAATAGTCTTAATTTTGATAAATAATTAAATAAAACAGATAAATTTTGAAATGGCTAATTCGACACGCAGAATTGCTAAAGAGCTAGAAATAGAGCAGGATATTGCAGAAACTTGTGAAGAAATATGGATGACGAATATTATTTATATTTGACCAAAATCAATATTGAAATTTATGACTCTCCACCAACAACACTCCTAGAATTAAAATAAATTATAAACCACTTATCCTTATATGTACCTGGGGTTATTGATATCTACGACATGTTTATTCGTACAAATCATATTTTAGAAAACATTTCGAATTTATTTTTAAGGGGTCATTTTCAATTGGCGTCATGAACTGAGGCTCAAACTAATTTTTTTTTCAATTTTATTCTTATGATTTTTTCTGAAAATATGGACAATTTCAAGTTAATTGATACTTGTGGTTCATAAAAACGAAAAATAATGTTTCTACCTCCAAAACTCACGGAGAAATAGGTTTTTTGCTACAAAATATGACTCTACTTTGAAGGTCGTTCCTGATTGGACGAGCAATCAGTGATCCTCAATTATGATTAGGATGTGAGATTTAAGTTCAATTAATCTACTAAGGCGGGATATAAATTTAGCACCCCTTTTCAGTCGGGTCGAATGTTCTCGAAAACGGCTTATCCGATTTGAAAAATTACAAAAGTGGTCGACGTCAAAGGTTTAGATCTCGGCAAATAGACTATTTTCGTTACTTGGTAGATGTCCGGTATACCGGTAAAGACTGGTTTATATCGGTTTTCAGAAATTGCCAAGTGATAAACGACTTTCAGCTAACTTCTCCGGGTAACTTTTGGAGAGAAAAATTTTGGTGATATTTTTTTTGTCACGTGACACCATCAAACAATTAGGCTTCACAATGTATAGTTCTCGAGAAATTTGCCCTAAAAAACCATGAAAACGCCATTTCCCATGACGGGTACCCCCTTAATAGGCTGAAAAAGAAGTTTTTCGTGAAACCGAAATATGCAAAAACAAAAATCCACCAATTTTTTAAAATTCTGGAAAGATTTCAGCTCTTTCTCACTTTAGAAGAAAATGTAACTTTATAAAATATAATATCATTCGGGTATGTTACGCTGTCAGAATGTTTGCCGTCGGATGAATCTACGAAAAGAGAAGATTTGAACATAGTTTGGAAAATCGCCTCAAAATCATCTCCATGGATGGAAAGAAGGTTTTTTCAAAAAAAAGGTTATTTTCGTTTTCAAAACAATTTTTGGCTTAAGGGGGGGGTGACTCGGTTTTTTTTGAGCCCTCAAGAGCATTAATATGATACATTAAGTATTGTTATGACTAAAGTGACCCAAGGAATCCACTTCGTGGCAATTATTTTTTTTCAAAACAATCTAGAAAAAATGTCTAGAATTTTTCAAAATCGAATATTTTTTGCTTCTAAACCCGCAATAAAATAAAATCCGGTATATCCACCTATGATATGAACCATTTTTTTATGTGGTTTGTATATGACCCCACCAAAAACGATGCTGAACATTTAAAATTATGGAAATGTTTAATCGAATTCTAGAAATTCAATTATTTTTAAGGCAAAAATGTTAAACCTAATTATCGAAATTTGACGCTGATTGGTTAAAAACAATTTTGATTAGCTGTAAGCCAACTTTTGATCAATGAAATCCTCAGCTTTCAATTGCGTGGTACTTTGTTCTCGATCAGAACGAACTTTTTTGTTTCAATTTTTCATTTCCAGTTACTCCAAGTCAATTATCTAGAATTAGAATACAAAAATTCCTCCGACCACATTGACCGCATGATATTTATCTACCCTAGTCAAAAAAAAAACGGCTTTATTTCTAAACATTCGTCTAGAAAGAAGAATAGAGTTTCTGAAGTCGAAAAACCAACCACTGAAAAAATCGGGTTTCAAAGTGAGATCTCTAGAAAAAAATTTTTCCCAAAAAAATTTGGAAAAAATCCTTCCGACCACATTTTTGTCTATTTATACGTACTTTGTGTGTAATTTTGAGACCGCTTTTGGTATGTGGGGTTCTAAAAGAAAGTAGATTTTAAAAAACTCCTTTTTAGTGCTCTCTAGGAATGAGACTCACCACTGGTGGTGTGATGCTTGAACAAGGTTGACTTTGAGATGTGTAATCGTTAGACGAAGGCTAGAATCTACAAACGAGTATCTCAGATTTTTTTACAACTGCCCTAGATTTTGATTTGAGGCGTGATTGAAAGGTACCAAAAAGCGACACCCACCCCCTTAAAAACTCTTAAAATATCATGATTATGACTGAAATATTGATTTAGGGTCATTTCAGGAAAACACATTGACGTCTTTTTTTTAGTTATGCCGATTTTATTGCATTGAATAGATTGAAAAGCTAGACATAGGCGGTATTTTTTTTCAGCGGACCCTTTTTCTGCTGGTCAGTTGCACGACATCTCCTCGAAGATGGCTCAACCGATTTTGAAAATTCCAAAAATACATGAGAGTCAAGGGTTTGATAAATCGCAAGGCATACTTTGATTTTTTCATATCGCTTTATTATTACTGGTAATAACCGGTTTAAACCAAGAATTATCGGCAACCAGAAAGTGCTATAGTTTATACGAAGTCTATTCTAGTTGAAGGTGACTTAAGTTAAAACATTTTTGAAGAATATTTTCTGGTGTCAAATTTTGAAATATGACCCCATAAAATTACAAAATGACTCATTGAGGTCATATTACATATCACATGAAAGATAATTTGATTGCGATGTTAAATATGCAGAAATAAAGCCTAAAAACAACCACCTCAGAAGATCTAAATCAAAATGAATAAAAATACTAACTTTGCGCGCTGGAGAATTGGATCTTTATCTGGGTTATAGGGATTGTCTTTTGATGGAATTTCCATAATTGTTGGAATTGGTGCAGTCCATGCATCTATAACATGTCGCACTTTTTGGGCCAAGGTTTGAGTAATCAAAACGATTCCGACGTCATTTCGAGCCAAAAACTTTTTCAACGTTTCTTCAATTTCCTTATCGTCAGTGTCTTTATCGCAGACCTATGTAAATAAAATTTTGAAAAATTTTTAATCGCCATTTTTTATTTATTTAATTCTTGAAAAAAAGTAGTGTCAAAAAAATTAAACTGTTAGAGGCTCTAACTTAGAGCACTCAAAAAACATGAGCAGTTGGAGGCGAAATTATTTTTTTAATTTAGCCTATCAAGGCAAAAAGAGTTGTCAAGGGTATTTGAGGAATTATTCTTGGTTAAATGTAATGTTCATTTCCTAAACCAAAAACCTTTTTTTGGAATGTAAAGAAAATGCGATTCAGTGCGGCTTTAAAACATTTTTTTGAAAATGACAAAGAAGTAAAGTTCGAGGCCAATTGAAAGATGAAGCCACTATCTTTAATAAAAAATATTTTAATGATATTTTCAGATGAAAAAATCGCAACATTATTTAATGAATATTACAAAATTCAACTTTCTAATATCAAAATTATTCTTATTGAGAATTTTTAGAAATTTTATTATGGTGATTAAAACTTTGGGTAAAAAATGTTAATTATTTTTTTGCGTTAAAACATGCATATCATTCCGGCAATATCGACATGTTTTATTCTTAACTTCGGTCAAATTCAATTTGAATTACAAAAGTTAAAAATGAGCATTGATTTTCTTGCCTCATCTTGTCGGGAATTTTTCTCATGTCATTTTAGGACTTTGGGATTTTTTGTTTTCGAAATTTTTTCAAAAAAACTTGAAGTTCACATTTTCATCAGTATCAAGAAGACATGAAAGTCTGACCTTTAAATTATTTTTTGAAAAAAATTCTATACAAGATTAGCCAAAAAATCAATACCTATTTTTGTCCGTATTTAGGGTCTTCTGAAATTCCTTATTTCAAATCGTCTTTGAATTTACAGAAATGAGATTTTTTTCTGGTCATTCTAAGACTTTAGCATCTTTTTGTATTCGATCAAAAATTTATATTTTTACCAGAAAGTTTGGAACTCTGCTTTTATTCAATTCTCCAATTCCGCCTAATAAAAATCCAGTAACGGTGTCTTCATCCGCAATAATCGTCATCAATTTCCCAACCATTTTGAATTTCAATTTATTTCTCTTTGTCTAAAAATATTTTTCTTATTTTTGGAATGAAAAGCTCTTCGCGCTGATTGGTCGCTTCGTTTTGCTCTCATTGGGTAAATTACAAGATACGGAAAAAATAGTGATTATCAAATAATCATTATTTTCCAAAAAAAGTCAAATTCTTCAAAAATTAAAAATGTTGCGCAGAATTTTTCCACATGGGTTATTTCGGCGAAAGCTGACTGAAGTTAATTATTGTGACACCAAAGTAACAAAACTATCAAATGGACTAAGAGTCGCCACAGAAGATATGGGTACGTGAAAAGACGATTTGAAATAAGGAATTTCAAGAGTCACAAAATGGGTTTTGATTTTTATTGGCTCATCTTGCAGAGATTTTTTTTCTGGTACTTTAATGACCGTCATTATAAACCGAAATTTTTTTCGTTTTTAAAATTATTTAAGGTCAGGCTTTCGCGCTCAAAAATGAAAATTTGATCTACAAGATGAGCCAATACAATCAATACCTATTTTTGGCTTTTGAAATTCCTTATTTCAAATCGTCGAAAAGTCCTTAATCCTTGTGAGCGCAATTTAACCCGTGGAGGCATATAAAATAAAAGACCCGGCGAGACACAAGAGCCTATTGATAGGCTCAACTTTGATTGAGATTGACAGAAAGCACAAATAAGCTTACCGTCCAAACATTTTACTGCAAAAACACTTTACACTTTTGAACCAAAATCTCGAAATTCTAAAAATGTGACTTTTCGTTCTTGGAAATTTTGTTTGAAAAACACGGTTTAATACAGTGGGTGAGGGTAATGGGCAACAGTGAGGGCAATCGGAAACACTTTTACCAAAAGCTCGTTTGTTGCCCACTGTATCATGTGTGATACTTGCTTCACAAAAGTCTGACCTACGTAACACTTTCTTCCGATTTGCAATATCTATTATGAATCAAGAGTCATCTCGAAATAATTCCTGAAATTCCTATTAAAACTTTAGTGAAAACCAAAAAGTTTTCTTGAAAGTAAATTTTCTAAATTTTAAATACAAATTTTAAAATGAAAAAAAAAATATTTTATAAAATGAAATTATTACAGCAATTAAGGGGATGGTGGTTCCTAATTTGACATATTCAAGGTGATCATGCGCGAAATAGGAAAATATCTCAGTAGTTCTGAACATACAAGATTGTAGATCCCACCTTAATCTCAAAAATCAGAGTGACGATTTTTTTTTCGGCCTTACACTCCTTGTACCATGTCTGTAACACGGCACACTTTCCATATTTCAAAACCTATCTCGTCCCTGGTTTTTTAATCAAAAGCTTTGATATTCACCACAGATATAGGAACTTAGTAAACTTAAAGATTCTACAGTTTTTATTTTTCTCAATTTCGTCACACATTTTCTAGAATCCCTGAAAACCGCCAATTTTAACCATTTTCGTCCTTGTAAACCTATCTCCTCCCTGGTTTTGATTTTTTTTGCATTTTTTATTATTTTGAAAGTAAGATAAGAAAAAGCCAAACAAATTCTAGTTTTTGAATTTTT
>SCLH01000002.1:312573-331362 GCA_004367855.1 Oikopleura vanhoeffeni
CTGAACGTAAACTAATTATCTCTTTACCGTCGTTTGGTCGACTGTTATGTTTCCGTGTTATTTTGAAAGTTTCAACTAATTCGTATATTACCTGCTCGAGTTTTTGACTGCTGGGCAAAAATTGTGCATTTTTAAAACTTGTTTTTGTAATACGATTCACGAATTTGTTAATAATGAGAAAAAATTTTTGGGTTTATAAAAATTATGAAAAGTGTTTACAGAACAATATATTTTTTTCATTTTCATGTTTGATCATTTTAATCACAAGTTACAGACTGTGGAAAAGTGGTTATAAATACCCAGCAATTTACATTCAGAACCCCCTTAATCTTGATTTTTATAAACTTTAAGATTTTTGTATTATTATCAAAATTCGATAATCAAATTTTCATAACCTAAATTATTCATAAATTGTTTTAGATTTATAATTATAAATTGCTATCGAGAGACGGTTTTGTGCGACAAAAGTCTCGAGCGAAAAAAAGTCGGATCAGTTGCCTAATTCCGTTAAAACAAGCGATCAGTTACATCAGTTGTATTGAAATAACCCTTTATGGTTATATTAACTAACTAACATTGCTAGAAAAGACAAGTGTGACCAAAAACTAGATTTATACAAAACTCAGTTTATTTGATAGAAAATTGAAGTTAACTCGCAGGTTTTATACGAGTTTAGACCACTGGGTGTTTAACAGTCAGCCGGTCAGTTAACCGTGAAGTTAACTGACCGTAAAGGTTATTTACTGCAAATTAAGATTAAGTTTGATGATTTATAGCAGCTGATAAAATCTAAGCGATAATAGATTTTATCATAATGGTAACATTCAGTATGTCAAAATACACGAAAGAGAAGCACAGGCTGAACCAGGTCATGGATTATCGAAAAAAATTATTCAAACGATCATTAATGGCTTAAATTAAAGCTTACGATATTTTGAGTAAAAGTTTCCATCACATTTTTTTTGAAAATCACCGCTAGGTGGCAAAAAAGAGCCTCATTACAAATTTTTAAATTTAAATTTATTTTCAAATCTTATCAAAAAAAAACTCTCGTTTGGCTATCTTCTTTTTGTACTAAAACCAATACTCATTTTCTCACACAATCTTGTTAAATCTAGTTCAATCTATTATTTATTTCAATTTGTTCATTTTTCGATGCTTTTCGATATACAAAATATAATATTACAATCAGTCTGCAACACATGTTTTTGCCAATGATTTTTTTGTGGAATAAATTCTTGATACTTTTCGATTTTCATTATAGCATTGCAGGTCATTAAATTCAACTGGATTATCGAACCAAAGCGTCTCTGTGCAATTATTACCGTCAGTCATCACGTCCAAAATTTGGCCGTTGTCATCATGCAAACTGAGTAAATCTAACCCTACGCCATCAGCAGAATCAATCGAAATTTCAAACGAGTTCCAGCAAAAAAGATTGAATTCATTTTTTAACCATACACCTTTTGTTTGAAGATCAGTTAATCTATGAATTTCAAAGTTAAATTAATTAGAACTACTGTGTGGGTGTTTAATGTTGGAAAATTACAAGCAATTCAAAAGTGGGATTATGTATGGTGCCGACATGACCATTCATGACCAAACTAGCATTAAATACATGTATATCTATAATAGTAATTTACGGTACTTGCTGGGCCTTTCAAGCCACTTTTAAGATTTTGGTACTTGGTGTTATTTGTTTTGCATAAAATGAACGAAAAATAACACCAAGTACCCATATTTGAAAAATGGCATAAAAGGCCCAGCAAATACCGTAATAGATGTCTGATAAAAATGCTCGACGGATAAATTTGCCACTATTTTAAAGAATTAATAAATCTATTTGTGAGCTTTAGTTGACTTATGTATCCAAGGTCATTATAGCCTATAATTTATAAGGTAGAGTACAATATCTCCTGTTCACACTAATGTAAATCTAGGCAGCTCAATAGACAATTTTACTGTATAATTGCCTATTGAGCTGCCTAGATTCACATTAGTCTGATGAGATGAGATGATTGGCTGAGGTGAACTCTCTTTTGCTTTAGCATATAAGTTTTAGCCGATCAGCCGAGTGCATCCTTCTCGTGAAATTAAGAAATTGTTGAATAAGCTTCCCGACCGCATTCGGGTGGAGATTTATATAATTATGAGATTATACAGACTACGTGTTGCATGCAAATAAGCCCAAAAAATCTTGTCAAAACAATACTTGCATTTCTGTGTGTATAATTGATGTACCAACAAAGAAATTCACCGTCAATTCAGATCTAGATTCACATTTCGGTAAATTAGCTACACGATATTCTATGTATAAATATTCATCTGAGTAAGTTTCAATTTCAAAATTTTTGATTTCAGCATTTGCAGGATTATAGTAATTATCTCCTGCATACACTTTTATATTCTCAAATTTTTGATAATGAGTATTTACTTTTGAATGCACAATTTCACCGGCGACTGTAATTGAATATAGATAGTCTCCATCTGATTGCTAAGATAAGTTATTTAAATAAAATAATTAATTTCGCGCTTTCCGTTAAAAACGTCTCGGGTTACCGGTTCTACAAAACGACTCTTCTGAAATTTTGAACTTTAAAAAATCGATAGAAATTGATATTTTGAATTTTTGAGCCATTTCTCTTAGATTTTTTTAAATTTTCGTTTAATACCCATATAATATGGGCCATATCCCTTTAACACCTTTTGGATGATTTGAGAGATGTAGGTTGGGGGAGCCAATCCTAACACTCCTGAGACCCCTTCTAGCCACTCATGAGGCCGCTTTCTCTTCTTTTCAGCCTACATCTCTCAAATCATCCAAAAGGTGTTAAAGGGATATTAGGTCACTTCCGGTAACATGAAAATATCGCATTTTGAAAAAAAAATTTGAAAATTTTCTAAAAAAATTCAAAAAATATTTTTTTTGTTGCAAAAAATCATTAAGATTAGCATCCTTGTAATCAGAGAAAATTTACCTAATTATGGACTAGAATTTTCTTCTTATGCCGCTATAATGAGCGTCATCCTTTGATTTCTCGAAATGAGACGAGTACCTCACGTGATTATTGCCCAAAAATGGAAGAATATTCTTTCAGAAAAAAAGAGTAGATTTGTGCACCCGGGGATCGTTATCAATATAGGGAGGAAATATCATTCACAATTCGACGATTATTAATCGTTAATAACTATGTTGTATTAGATAACTACTTCTTTTCTTGCTTTACACTAACGGTTGTCCATTCTTTCAGGGGTATCGGCTGCGAGTCGTAAACATAATTTTTATTCCCATTAATAGAACTTGCAATATGCATTTCAGTGGTACCAGATATAAAAAAAATTGCTGGATTTCGATCTCCATAATTGTCCAAATTGAGTCCTTTTCCGATATGATAAACATTTGACCATCCACTTACTGTTTTGATTGGGTAAATGTCAACCGATACTTGGTAATTCATAAAAATCTTCGGGATTGTTTTCCACAAATAGTTTCGAGAAACTTTGAAGCCCTCAACTGATTTTTTTTAATTTTATGTTCAATTTTTAAATGTTTTTTATGAGATTTCCATTTTTTTCTAATGCACAAATGAAAATTAAAGGGGGAGTTTTACGTGGTCACAGCCTGTGACTCACAGGTTAGCGGAAAAATCACATATGCTCAAAAAGAGGGGGTTTGACTGGGGGCTTTAAGTGATCAACTAATGTCTACAAAATTAAAAAAGATTGACTATCCCAATTTTAACGTCTCTTCTGCCAACAAGCTTTACCCACAAATTAAATGTTTCTAATTTTTCCACAAATCTGGAATTAGGTGCTGAACGAGATTGAAATTAATTCGCCGATTCAAATGAGAGGATATTCATACTATACCAGAAATAACTATTTTATTCAAATACGTAGATGTTGGAAGAAATTTCGGATATCCTTTTCTCAACAAAAGTGAATCTTGAAAATGTGGGTAATCTCTATAGCGCGTGTTCGAATCCCATAGTGATTATCTTACTGATTGCCTTAGTGATTACGCACCAATCAATTTTGGCGCTCCCAATATCAAGCATCTTTTATCATACCCAACACAACTAAGACAACATTAGTGAGATTCGAACACACGCTACAGAGATTACCCTAATTTTCAAGATTAACGTTGATTGGGAAAATGATATATACAGTATGTGTGTTTTTTAGTCCCGAAATGACAACTTGCTGTGAAGGATATTTCTGCCGATAAAAAATGGAAGATTATATTATGAAAGCCAAGCTATAGTCCGCGAGGGTTTAATAATACATGTATAATGTGCCTAGTTGTCATTTTTATCAGCGGGAATTACATTCACAGCAAATTGCCATTTCGGGAGTAAAAGAAACCATAAATTATGGGCCATAATGTATCTATCAGGTTTTTTTGTTTTAATTGAACATGGTAAATTGATTTATGCAGATGGCGACATTTCTCCAAGAAACAATGTGTTTTTATGAGTATATTTTCTGTCTAAATATTTTTTTCTTAATTTTGAATATGGTGGTCAAAGGGTTTTCAAATAAAACTCCCATCATTTGTCTTAACCCCCACCTGCACGAGATGTCCTACCCCCCCCCCACCTGCACGCGAGTGTTTCAGAACACACACATAGTATTTGCTTATATAACTGACCGCAAAATAGCTTTTTAGATTTTGAAATTAATATTTATCATTTTTTTGGTATATTTATTCAACTAGTTTCGAAATAAATTATTTCATTTTCAAGNATTTTACAGTATTAAATTAAGTTTTTCAAGTTCATAAAAACAGAAAAAAGTATAATCTAGAACTCGCAGTTTCATGCATTTTGGGATAGAGTGTTAACGATAGTTTAACATACTGTATACAGTGGGGAATTAAAAATTTGACTATGAGGTGGTAGAGGCTAATATTGTTCGTCAGAACAAGGTAAAGGCTTTTAGGTATATCTGATCATTTATTTTAGGTCGTTGTAACCTTATGTGATATGCTTCACATTTTTTACGGGAATATTCATTGCGGAATCCCTTTTCAATGATTGAAAAACGGACCTAAAAAACTTGAGCTTTGCTTTTTTGAGGACTCGTGAATTGTTTTATAAACTAAATATTATATTAGGTTCTAAATTGCAAGATTTAGTGTTTCAAAAAAATATTACGCAAGAGTGTGTGAAGACTATTTTCACTACCAGTGGTGCAGTGTGTAAAATAAATGATTCAAACATTTTTGCTTGAAAAAAATACTCCTATAACAATTACTCTTTTTTCGCGAGCAAAATGTGACACATACAATTATTTAATTTTACATGTTCATAACCCTTTTAAGGCACTACATATAAAAAATGCTACTGTATAAAACCTCAGGATTGAACACCTCGGCAAGAAGCCGGGTGATTAGGTCTTGGGACTGCATTTTATTTTTTCTTGTACTTCAAATCTTTTCAATAAAGTTTTAAAAATATCGAAAAAAAAGTATATGTATACATTCATATTCGGTTCCAGTCACGAGATAGACGAAATAGCTCTTTTCACCACCAGGTGACGTCTAGTGTCAAAATTAATAATGCCAAAGTTCCCCCCCCCAAAAGTCACTGTAGTAAGTATATTTGTAGATCATTATCTTGTTCCAGTACTGTTTTAACTGCATTAAACAAAAAATTGCATCCAAATAATGCATTTCCGGTCTAATGAGAAATTTCTAGAACTCACCAAAATTCTTGAAATTAAAAATAAGGGGAACTATCGGGGGTTTGTTCCGATATTCCGCCGGCCAAAATGACACTTCCCCAAAATATTTTTGGTCTCTGTGTTCTGAAACACGCGCGTGCAGGTGGGGGTTAAAAAACCATTAATCTCTGTAGTAAAGAGTTTTCAAAAATGTAAAAAAATCATACGGCATGATTGATACCTAAAGTGACTTGTTTTTTTGACGTTTCTCATACTAAGTTAGGGCTCAACTGTGGTATGTTTCAAAAACCGTTTTCTCGACAGACAGAGTGACCATGGATTCACTCACGTTTTAGTTCTTTCAAATTTTGAAGTCCATTTTACTAAATTTCTAGATTTTTGAAAAAAATAGCCCGAAGTTAATTTACGAAAAGAAATAAAAATCAGAACAAAATTTTTCGAAAATTTTCAGCCCGTTTTTCCTCGCTAACAACACATTTTTCCGTCAGTTATAGCCATATGCAAAAGAACACAAGCAAAACGTGTGAACAGAAATTGTGGTTAAATGTGCTTTCTATAACCAAATTGGCCTGAATAAAAAATTTGGATTCCGACCAATTTGGGTACAGAAAGCACGAGATTGCTCATATACCCTAACTGTACCCTAGACACCGACTCCTAAATTCATCAAAATCATTATTAAATTTCGAAAATTTATTTCATATTTAAATTTATAATTAATTCTCATTATTTAATTTTCATAATTAAATATTTATAATTTAATTTTTGTAGTTTAATTTTCATAATTCAATTTTAATAGTTTAATTTTTATAATTAAATTGTATATTAAAGTCTAAAATTTGAATCAAGTTTGATTAAAAAATTAACTTAACTTCCTCATACCCCGAAACAAGAACTTCGCCTCACACCCAAAAGCCTATTTTTATGCGCTACTTCGAGCGCTTTTCACGGGAAAAATAAAAATAATTTCAATTAACTTATTTTAAAGTTATTGCGTAACAATAGGAGTAAAGTCCTTCTAAACACCTTGTCTATATCGAGGCTTAGGACTGTACGACCTCTTTGTTTAGACGTCCGAGTCTAATCTGATAACTCTTCTGAGTAAACTTCTGCTATAGTTTGCTCGAATGCTTATCCTGCGATGACTGACACAATACTTTGTATTTGGTACGTAATATTGATACGTATTGATGACGTAACCTATTTACGTAGTTAATCAAACAGTTTCAATAAATATATCTCTGTACTTACTCGAATATACTAATATCTTGGTGTGACGAGCTTATCTTGGTATTCAAGCGAATCACAGAAGTTATTGCCCTACTTGCCTTTCATTGGCCGTAAGCAATCTTAGAATCGAGTGTAGTAGCCCACTTATGCAAGGCTCGTACACTAGCATACACGACATCGCCAACCTCTCTGAGTTCAGCGACTTGTTGGATTCTATACCTCAAGTCAGCGCTCGTTGAGTTAGCGACTCGGTCGATAAACTAGATCGATGACTCGATAACTAATTCAACGACTGTTGGGTAAACGACCCTCTGAAACCTCGTGTATCTATCTTAGTTTGCTCATTACGCCCCCCACCTAGAAAAAAGAAATTTTGTTATGAAATTTCTTCAATCCAAACTAGATTCTACCTTCCCAGATAAAACCACAGTAAGACTTTAACCTTAACACCTCTACCGTGAATCCTAACTATATATAAATGTACAGCATAATCTTAACATGACCTATAATTTATACACACACAAAAACAAAATTTTAAATTTACGCGTTACTGAAAGTATACATATTAATGTAACCTTCTTATAAAAAAATTTGAGAACGAGATAATAAATGACAAAAAAAATTATATAATAAAAAAAACCTAAACTAATAAAGATGACATGGCAGTACAGAAACTTTTCACCTCAACAAATCTTTCTTCCTAGCTTTCAAAGTGCCTCCGCATCTGTATCGATAAACAATGCATCGTCCTCATTAAAAGAATCCTCCATCTCCATCAACTCTTCCATCACAACATCACCTGGTTGAGTTCCTCTCTGCTACATCTGCAACGACTCTCCACCGATATTCCACCGACTCTTTGATCAATACCTCTTCACTTGGAATCACTGGGCTCTCTGGTGAGCTTGGCGGTTCTATCGCTACACCGTCCTCGACTGAGTTAATGCCAAATCCGTGAAGATTTGTCATAAACGTAATCATAGACTTAGCCTCGTTGGCGGTTTTTCTTGATGAAACAAACTCAGGGGTTGGTTCTAGATGAATCACAAATTTTCTTACCAACTTTATTAATTTTACAATAGATAATTGATCATTAAAAATATGAATTATGAATGCTCGGTGAGTTTCCTTTGCTTTTTCTTGGCAAAGCCAAAGTGCCTCGTTAATGTCAACGATAGTGTGGCCTTGCTCCAAAAATTCGGGACCCTCCGCTAAGAATAAGTCATCAACAAAATTTTCGCGCGCCAAGTCAAAAATAATTTTCTCATTTTTACATATAGAAATTTAAAAAGTCATTTTAAAACGTTTAAAAGCCGGATTGGTGATGTATGAGATTATTTTAATCGGATTTGCTCGTATTGATTGATTTTCAAACTTTTCTAGCCGGATTGGTGTATTTCAATGCCGGATTGGTAGGTTATTTTGACTTTTCAAGCCGAATTAGGTCGGATTGATTAATTTTTTGGTCGGATTGGTCAATTATTTTCACTTTCCAAGCCGGATTGGGTCGGATTGGTTATTTTTCTTGACTCTCCGAGCCGGATTGGTTATTAATTAGTACTCTCTGAACTGGATTGGTCACTTATTTTGTTTCTATCCACCGGATTGCGGTAAAAAAAAATTGAACTTAACTCACCTACAACTTTATTAGAAAAATCGGAAAATAACAAAATTGAAATCAGTCCAAGTGAATCGAAAATAACGGATAATTTATCGGAATATAGAAAAATCTCGAAAACAAGAACTTTTAAAAATGGACAAGAGAGACAATGTGAAATTTATTCCTTGGGAATCTACTGAAAAAAACGGTGATAAAACCTATTGGCTGAAATCATGTTTGCTCCTTGTGAACCTTCACAAAGGTGATTTATCAGATGCTCAAACCATCCAAAAAGTCATATCATCTATAAAATGCGTGGAAATCAGATCAAAAATTATCGATGAACTTGAACAAGTAGATGAAAATACTCGTTCATGAACTGAATTTTCACTAATTTTCAAATCGATAACTTCTAAAGATACGGTAACTTATTCAAAATATTTGAAGAACTTACGGTATTCACCTGAACACAGTATGAGAGAATTATATGGTTCTATTTATCGACTTATTTCTAAGAGCATGGAGCTTGACGTAAAAAAGGATCAAAAAACATTAACTCGATTAGCAACCGCGGAATTTATCGCAAAAATTTCTAAAAAAGTTAGTACTCAGATGCAAAACGTTCGTCTTGATCACGGGACGGAAGCAGCCGAAGAGGCTGAGAAAATCCGAAGTTTTCAGAAACTCTTTTTAGATCATGAGGCTAATGAAGTTAATAACATCTCAACACCAATTTCTAGAAAACCTTATAAATTAACAACTGAACTGGGAAATGAAGTGGAAGAAAAACTTATAAATATGCACAAAAATGATGTTATTGAAAAGTGTAATTCAAGCTGGAATACACCAATTTTAGCTGTACGTAAATCTAATGATTCGTTGAGAATCGTTCAAAATTACGCATCAAGTTTGAATAAAGTCGTTGAACTACCAATGTTTCCAATACCAAATATTAGGTTTACTTTACAAACAGTATCTGAATTTATTTCGAAAATGAGAACAGATTTTAATGAAGAAGTTGATATATCAACTTGCGACATAAGTTCTGGTTTTCATTGTATTCCGATCCGAAAACAAGATCGGGAATATTTTGCTTTTCTTCACCGCGCTACCATGTGGACATTTAAAATAATGACAATGGATAAACGGGGTAGCCCAGCAAAGAAATATTTTCTGAACTTTCAACTGAAAAAACACTGATAACCATTTATGTTGATGACATTTTGTGCGTTTCTGCAAAATCAGACGCAATAAAAGGTTTAGAAAGCGTATTTAAAGCATTAAGTGAAAACAATCTGATTTGTAGTTTATCAAAATGCAATTTTTGTCAATCCAGCGTAACTTTTTTATGTTATACAGTATCTAATAAAGGTTTAGCAGCAATTTCGAATAAACTTATAGAAATTGCAAAATATTCAATGCCTAAGTGTTTAAAGTCAGCACTCAATTTTGTGGCATACAACTTATTATACGCGTTTTATACCAAAACTTCAACTTTGGTTTCACTGTTACAAAAATTGATTGGAAAAAAAGGGAATTTGAAATGAACACTGAAGCATAGAGGGCGTTAAAGGGATTCAAAAATCAGCTGAAAAAGGATGTCATGTAACATCACCTAGATTATGGAAAAAACATTTTTGTGCTACAGACACCAGTTTGCATGGTATCGAGGAAGTTTTTGAAATTATGATGATTTGAATAATCTACTAAAACCATGTCGAATATAAAAATATCAGCGTATACTTCGAGATGTTTAGATGCAAAGAAGCACTTTGAGTAGTAGAGCCCGAGAATAAATCGGATTAAGTTTTTTCTGGAAAATGTACAAGATTTAATTCCAAGAGATATTGAAATTACATTAGTGACTGATCATCTTTCTCTTGGTAACTTATTCGACTCAAATTGCTTTGAGGGAAAACCAGTTTTCATAACACGCGTCGCGCGATTTCGATACTTTTTGATTTAAACTTGAAAATCATTTATTTTCCGGTGAATCGGAATTGATAAAAGTTGTAGATGGCTTTCACGAAATGCAAAATACATAACAACCCTCTAAATTATATAAAGTGAATTAAATATGAAATTGATTTAATTAAGGAGTCTGAAAGTGAATGAATGATAGAAACAATTGAAAATTGGCCAAATATTCCAATTACACCAATTTTGACTAAACAAATCATTTTAAATGCACAAAAAAATGATGATGAAATTCGCAGTATTTTTGAACGATTAAAAAACTTAAAAACTAAAGAAAAATTATTTTTTGACCAAAAAACATATTTTTTACATGATGATTTAGTATGTATTGAAAATACCCAACTTTTTAAAATGATCGTAATTCCGAGAGATATAGCGAAACAAGTTATTGAATATATTCATTTCGCGCGCGATCATGTTGTTCACGAGCGCCTCATGTGGTACCTCAATAAACTACATTTGTTTATCAAAGGAAAAAATAAACTTGCATCTGAAGTCGTTGGAAATTGTTTTTTTTTGTCAACTGTCAAGCGCACCGAGAGAAAGTGCGAAAATAAGACAAATAAGTATGAGACCTTCATTGGGACCATTTCAATAAGTGTACATCTTGTTAGATTTTCAAGCATCAAATTCAAAAATAAATTTTGTTCTGATTTTTTCGATGCATTTTCATTGTATGTTGATTGTACAACTTTGGAAAACAAAAAAGCTTTAACTGTCGCACGTCAAATTGGACTTTTTGTCGCTAAATATGGACTTTATGGCCAAAGTAGAATAACATCCGATTTGGGACAGAATTTGAAATTGAACTCTTAAAGTACGAACTTGAACGTCTCAATATACCAAAATTATGCATTTCGGGTCATAATCCACAGAGCAATAGATGCGAAAGGTCGCATTTATAAATTAAAATTTTTTTGAGAACTTTTGCTGCATAATTTGCATTCTGATTTGAATTATAAAATTCACATGGCTGTTTACAAGTACAACCATTTAGGGAGTAAGTACTTAGACGGAAAATCGCCATTTAACGTTATTTACGGCTTTGAACCGGATTATCTATCAGCTTGGATTAATATCAAAAATTTTGAAGAAGGCGATGATTCATATAATAGAGAATCTTATAATGTACCGGATCAAGTTAATAATTGGATGAAATTACATAGTAATTTATTAACTGAAACGGTTAAAAGTCATTTTAATTTGAACTTAGCAGATTTAGACAATCTAGAAGAACATGTGGAAAAATTAAAAATTGGTGATTTGTGCTTGGTGAAATTTCTAAATGGAAAAAATGTTTGTAATAAATTTGTTAAAAAAAATGGCGCGTAATTCTTGTGATCTATAATGTTTTTACAATATTGTTTAGTAGAAATGTGTGACTTATAAAAAAAATTAAATGTCACTCAAGAAATGGCGGACATGCTGAAAACTCGAAATTTTGTCATAAGACATAATTTTTTTGTGCCAACAGGTTCTTCTAAATTACCTACGGAAAATATTGAAAATAAAATTTTAGAGTTATCTGATTAAACAAAACCAACGGTCTTAAGAAGTGGACGTACTTTATCATAAAATGTTAAAATAAATTGTGTAAAACATATTTCAGCAGCCACAACCCCCTTAAAATATTCCCCTGGTAAAAGCAACAAAACTGAATGCATAAAAAAATGTTCACGTGGTAAATGACGAAAAAATTCTTTGCAAAATGGCTTAAAAATATTGATACTCATTTTTCATGTGAACTAATCAACTATGATTAAGCTCACATGAGCCAGCGTCGATATTTACGTCTATCAGTTCATTATCTGGTATGAATTTAATTTGAGTCTCATACTCAATATCTTAGCAAAAAAATATTTTTTTGAAGATATGTTTCATAGACTGCTCAGAACGTCAAGTTTATTTTCGAGAAACGAGAGAGAAAAATATTTTTTATTCGAAAAATTAAAACTCTATGGAACATCTTTGGAACTCTTTGGAACACTTTTGAAAACTATTTGGGATATCTTGAAAATTATTTGAAACATCTTGCGAAGCCAAAGAGCAACATTTAAAAAAATCAAGCCGAAATTTTGGAAAATTCATCAAGTGAATATTGGAAGTTTTTTCCAAGCCGCCTTTGGAATCGTAAACTTGGAAATTTGAAAACAAAGCCTGAATTGTTGAGCAGTGGAAATCGGTTTTGATCGAAAATTTTTTTGAAAATGTCACAAGGTAAGTAAAATTGAAAAAAGCCTAGATTTTAATTTTTTTTTCGATTTTCAGCAAAGCGAAATGATTTTTTCGATTTTCAATCAAATCCTAGGATCAGAAATACTTTTTGAACCTTTAGATAATAGTTATGTTTTAAAAAAATGCGGTAATGAAATTTTCGTTAATTTTTCAATGGAAATAGAATTTCAGTATCTGTTTCAAGAGCTTTTATCAGAAGCTTCAGATACTTGTAAATATAGGCTTAAATATGTAGATTTGAATAAAAAGGAGAATTTTTTCACAGAAATCATAAATTCAATCCATTTAAATTTTATAAACCAGATAGCCAAGATCAAGATAAACGCCAAATTAGCGCTATTTTCGGATTTATTACGGGAATAATTATTGAAAATGTTAGGCAATCATTTCAAACTGATAATAAAGTATCTATTAAAAAATTGATTAAAAATCAATTGGAAATGCATTTCTGCGAAGGCAAGTTTGAAATAAATAATTTGAAAAATATTTTTACTGGAGCTTAATTCTGAAGTGATACTGAAGAATATAACTCATACTTTAGACAATGTAAAAAAAGGTTATTTGCCAATCATTTTTTCGAAAAAAATTCTGAATGAATGCATGAAAATTGACTCCGAGGAAACTTGTGAGATCATTCTGAAATCAAAAATAATTGAACAGTCTAAATTTTATTGAAAATCTGGTAATTTTGAATTCTATCAACATCAAAAAGAATAAAAAACGAGTTGGAAATGTTTTCCGTACAAAAGTACCAATTTTAATTAATGAAAATTTGAATTTTTTAAGCACGACATCGAGGCTCAAGTGTTCGAAATAAATAATAAACAATGGTCTAATTTAGATCATTGTGAACATATTCACAAAACATACATTTGTGATAATTTGCAACATGTATTAGAAAATGATAGCCAAAGAAAAATCGCTGATTTTGAAAAACTGAATTTAATTGAAAATTATTATGTCAATAAGCTTGGAAATAAAATAATTTTGGCAATTAAGAAAAAATCTAAAATTATTTTTTTTGAAAATTTGCTATTACTGACGGGAAATCAAGTTTTCTGAATTTGGAGAAAATTTTTTTTTAATTAAATATCTCATACAAATTTGAAAAAAATTGTTTTAGACAAAAAAATTTTACAGATTTCGAATTAAATCATGAAACAACCGAAATACCGTATTTTTGGTTAATTTTTATGATAAAAGCCTTCATGATGATTGATAGCATTTTAATTTTGATTGTAACGCATAGATTTTTGTGTTAGAAAAAGTTTGCGAGAGTCAATCACATCGAAAATGTGAAAATATTGCTACTAAAATATTTTAAATATGAGATCAATTGTACTTTTTTTCAAAAAATTTTCCTGGAAATAATTATTTCAGTTTCAAAAAATCTGATTGATTTTATTGTTTAAAAAAATGTTTGGTAATGCTTGAAGAAAAATATCTACTGGGTACATTGGAAACTGAAGAGCTCAACCAATCATTCAAACCAATCAAGGAAAAGTTAGAAAACCCAACATGTTTTGTCGATGCTGCTGATTTGTCAATAATAATGAAAATTTTGAAAGCGACGGAGCACAGAAGAAAATGCAGCCGTAAACAAGTATTGGAAAATCCGAAATTGGCTTTCCGAGCATACACACTAAAAAAGGAGATTGGAAAAACAAGTGTTAATCTGGAAAATTTGCTGGTCGTACCAACACCGCTCAGTCTTGCTTTAACCGATTTTGATGGAACACTGGCACATTTAAAAACTTTCGATATTACCCAGTTTAACGTCAATGCTTACGTTAAAAATAGTTATTGTTCATTAAAAGATTTTTTCAAGCTTGCAACAAACAACAATTCTTGTGTTGTTTCTATGATAAATCATTTTTTAAACAGTTTTCTAACTTCACAGTATTCTAGAATTAGGCATCGAAAAAATGTTTTCGAAAATACAATCAGAACTGAAAAAGGACCGAACTTATGGTTCTCATGGCAAAATTTCAACCACGGTAATTTTTTCAAATCCGAACGTACTCATAACAGTTTTGATTGTTGAAATTTGAATTATGTATTGAGATATTTGTAAAAAATAATACGTGTAGATACACAAAACGGTCAAGAAACAAATTTTAAGCGTTAAATATTTTTGTTTAAAAAAATTAAATAAAAATCATAAAATAGAAAAAGTAACAAAATAAAAGTTTTCAGCGTAACAAATAATAAATTTTTCGAAAATATGAAATAGTGCGAAAAAATGTTTAATAAAAAGTAACAAAATTGTAAAAATGCAACAAAACGTGAGTAAACAGTATTATAAGACTGTGTTTTTTATGAAAAATTGAAATAGTTTAAAATGGATGTTAATCGAATATACTGTAAAAATGACACAAAAGATTAAAATAAAATTTGATATCAGAAGAAAAAACATATAATGAAACAGAAATTTCCCAAGACGATTGATGAAATAAAAATTTATGATGAAAAGTTTATAAAAGTGAAAAATTATGGGATGAAATTTAATGAAAAAGTATGAAATTGAGATAAATGTGTGAAATATGAAAATGTGATGAAAAAAATGAAATACTTATTTTATGGTCATCCCCTGTCTTTGAAGATAAATACACATACCTTTCCCCTACAGTATACAAAATGTGACGCAATTATTTATAAAATATTATTGTTGATTTATAAACTGATTTTAATTTAATTTGAAAATTTTTGAAAAAAGTGATGAGAAAATGATAAACTGTTTGAGCACGAACACTTAGGAATGAAACGTCAAATTTGCGAAAAATAAACAAAAAATTTGGAGCTAAACAGTAGGAGATATTTATATAACTCGTTTTCCATAAAAATAGGTATGAAAAAATAATTATAAAATGTTTTGTTCGAAATTTTGAATATGAAAAATTGAAATACTTAAAATATAAACGTAAGATAAGTTGTCACTAAACAGTTTTCAAGCAATTTTAAAATTAAGAGAGGATAACTTATCTTCAAATATTTATCAAAAGCTCTTTAATTATAACTGTACTTAAAAATTTTCTCTTTTTATTAAAAACGGGATGACTATAAGATATGTCTTGTTTGGTTTGGTCACAAACAACACGCATTGACGTGTTGTTTGCGACAAACTGAATATATAAGACATCTTATTTTGTCGCGGTTTTAGGCCTATATAAACCGCGTATATTTGTTGACAAATCCACTCTATTTTTACCTGTAATACCGAATAAACCTACTTTGTACCTATCAGAATTGACTCTTTTATACGCCATGGCGAATGAAAGATTCAAACATTTTCAAACTTATGCAATTACCTTCGCAATCTCCATTGAAATCTTTGAGATGACCAGTCATGCAAGCACACGAGAATGATCCTTCTGTATTCGTGCAGTCTTGGTTCGCAGCACACGGGTCGTTTTCACATTCGTTTATATCAATACAATTGTCCCAGGGAGTTGCACTTGCAGCATAACCAGCCATGCAAGCACAAGTGAATGAGCTTTCGGTATCTATGCAGTCTTGGTTGCCAGCACAAGGGTCTTTATCACATTGCACTAGAAAGTAAAATTTTATGAAGATATTACAGGTTGCGTTTTCATTTTTATTGGGTTTTGACCGGAACGAAAGAAGAAACGCTTTTTAGGGGGTAAATAGTAATAAATATAGTGAGTGAGGGCAATGGGCAACACTTCTGAGCCAAATTGATGCCAAAATTCGGCTAAAATGATGCCAGTGAGGGCAATAGGCAACACTTTTGGCCAAAGGTCGTGTGTTGCCCATTGCCAAAAACAACTGTAAAGTGGTGCACTCCTCGCCTTAATTTTGAACAAACAAAAATTCGTTGTTCATAAAGAAGTTAAAGTAATCATTTCGAACAAAGTTTATTGGTATAAAATAAAAAATGTTGAATTGGCTACATTGAGCACGCTCGTGGTTAATGTATCCAAATAATGAGTATCTTGAATGTATTAATTTATTTTCGATTAAGGTTTAAATGACGAGTAAACTAGATTTGAAGGTCACAAATTAAAAATTTAATAACAATTTATTACCTTCAAAACCTTCTGATGGACATAAATATTGTTCTGGCCAGCAGACTGCCCTTGAGTCAATTTCACAAAATCGCAAAGAACAATGAACATTTAGTTTCTTTGGACTTGCTATCCTGAAGGCGAGAAATGAAATTGATTTCAATAAATTATTTTCAATTTTAGAATGCCAGACATAATTACTATCTTTTAGGGGGATCAGACTTCGCGATTAGGTTTAACCATTCTGTATCAAATTGTTTTTTAAATTCTGGCATAATTGTCGAAAATGTTGGTGCTTCCTAAATGGTTGAAAAAAAAGTGCTCAACAGTGACTTTTGATACCGGAAATAAATTCCTAAGAATTAGACAAATTGTACACTCTTTTCTAATCGGGTGCGTTGACAATGATTTAAAAACCGTCCAATAATCAGATCCCTAATCTGGACAACCATTATGAGTTTCCATTCCTATCAGAGGTACTATACTTTCATCATTTGTCACATAACATTTCACCAAAGAAGTTTTAAATTTTTTGTCAAGAAATTCATCTGTCAACTTATAAGTTAATGTCAGAACATCACCGAGCTGGAATTGATTAAGTATGACACCAATTTTATTTTCTTCTGAGTTCAATGCCGTTATAAAAACATTTGACGATAACGTGGATGTAGATTTAAAAGGTACTGCGATCGTATCTTGAATTGTATCTTGAATTTTGACCAAACAGCTGACCTGAAATAAAAATTAATTATTTTCTGTGCGAATATGGATTTTAAAGTTATTTAGCCCCCACCTGCACCGTTGTGTTTTGAGACACAGTGACCAGAAATGTTATGGGGATGTATTATTTGGGCAAGCAAATATCAAAACAGAACCCGAAACCCAGTTTAGTTGGACTCCCAACCTATGGACCATAGCTAGGGCTTTCGACAAAAATAGGTTCATGATGAAATCTGCGGAAAGGTTTTTATAAAATGGCTGTCTTGATTTATTTTTAATGTTTGAAAAATAGACTTTTGTCGATTTTGAAGAATTTTCAAAAGAATGTTTTCTTGTTTAATTACCCTCCGGTTTCATTTCCGGAGTAAAACGTGAATTTCGAACTACTTTATTTTTAAACCAATCAGCAGAGTTTTTAATTTTTTTTAGGATAATAACTGAAAATTGGGATGGTGTTAACTGAAAATTTTTTCAGTACCTTAGATTCCAGTGTGAAATGGCAAAAAAAAGCAAATTCTACATTATATGATATGAAATGATGTACTGATTGGTTGAAAAATTAAATTGCTGGAAAGTCACTTTTTACCCCGGAAATGAAATAATTTATATATCCTAGAACTCTCTTTGATTATAAGTTATTCAGACTGTAAATTTTTTGCTATTTATTAACCTTGTGTTCGAACTTGTTTGAGCGATTCAAAATCCACACTGTCGATTTCCAGTATTCTAAATTTTCTATTTCTGTTGTAGTTATTTCTCCAGCTAAACAATCATGACTTTCATCGATGTAAAAAATCCATTTTTTTTCTAATGACTTAGAAATGTCATTAAAATAATTTTCTAATTTTGGTTCACAATCAGTGTTGTCCGGCCAATTTTTCGATCCAGAAATCTGATAAGGTGACGAACTTGGAAATTTAAAAAACACATTTCCACATGTTTCTGGAACTGTTACGATAATATCAATATATCCAGTATTTTCTGAAATATTCAAAGTTATGTTCTAAAATTTTTTGATAAATTTCATTGCGAAAATAACAGTTTTCAATCGTCATGAGATTATCTCCTACATTTTTTCTTAATTAAAATTAAGGCGGTAACCGACGCGTTTTACTTTTTTTGAAAATCAGCCCTGTTCTAACGGACAGCCTGACGATACTGAAATGCTGGAATATATATAGTTGGTATTTGTCTGCAATTTGAAAAAAAATGTTTTTAAAAGTTTTTTGTATGATCGTACCGGTCGTGATACTGGTTGAAAACCCCGGTTTTTTGACAAAATTCGTATCATTTTATTTAGGGATGAGACGTCAAATT
>SCLH01000003.1:0-52897 GCA_004367855.1 Oikopleura vanhoeffeni
TCCTTATTTCAAATCGTCTAAATAAATGTTATAAAGTGACGCTATAATGACTCATACTGACGTCACAGATGAAATTTAATATCAGATTTGGATTCATGGTACTCAATTACTTATAGGGCCGACTTTTCATATCTATAAAGGCTATTTCTAAATTAATGTTCTAAAAACACCTAAAAATGACTCATAATGACGTCACAAGTGAAATCTGATATCAGATTTAAATTCCTGGTACTGAATTACCTTTGCTGTTAAGTTTTTATATCTATACAGGTTCTATTTCAATGAATGTTCTAAAGTGACCCCAAAATGACTCATAATGACGTCATCGATAAAATCTGATACCAGATTCGGACTCCTTGTGCCCGTATTAGTCTACAGACCGAATTTTGATCTGATTGAAACAACTTTGAAAATTGGACCGACCGGAAATCCGCCATTACCAGTCTGAAATTCAAAAAAAAAATCCAACGCGAGATGCGGAATTAAATTCTCGATCTGCTAATATATAGTCTTATGGGGTTTCAAAATACCAGAAAGCCGTCATTTGTGCGTAGCTCCTAAAAAACCACCTAAGTAAATACTGTGTGTGTGTTCTGAAACACTCTCGTGCAGGTGGGGGGTAGGACATCTCGTCCAGGTGGGGGTTAAGGCCAATAAATATTTTAAAACTACTGTAATAATAATAAAATGACAAATATTTTTTCAAATATATTCAATTTTTGACTAGTTTCGGTTTTATTACCATTATCAGAATGCACAGAAATATAGAAAACTCTTCAACAAAAACTTTTCGCAAAGTAATTTCGCAAAATATATTTTGCGAAAAGTTTTTGTTGAAGAGTTTTCTATATTTCTGTGCATTCTGATAATGGTAATAAAACCGAAACTAGTCAAAAATTGAATATATTTGAAATGGTAATTATTTATCTCGAAAAAAAAACACAATTAAATGACAAATATGAATCAAAACAATGATATTTTTTGTGGTTATTACCGGTATTTTTATTCATAGAAAATATGGTTTAAATAATTCAGCTCGATATACAAATGCATATTTGTATTTTTTGTAAATTGAAAATTTGTATACAAAATTATGTACTAACCATTGGCTTATTTTGCATATGTTTAAGAGCTTCTGTTGGAAAGTCATGTTTTTCGTCGGCTTTACCACCTTGAATAACCAAATGGCTGGTTGGAGGTTCTTGGAGAGCATTACCAGTAGTTCCAGCCTCAACAACTTCAGTTGTTTTGGCTCCAGATCCAGCTGAAAATTGAATTATAAACTTTTTCAGGGGTGGGACTAAGATTTTAGAACACTTTCAAAAATTTTAATTTGGGGTTAAAACAGAATTGGCAATCAAATTTTGATAAATAATTTTTAAATTACAAAAAGATGTCTTATGCAATAACTTAAAGTAAAAACCTTACCCAAAATCTCACAACTAGATCATCTAGGTAAATTTCGTTTTTGGATTAAAACGAAAATGACAATTAAAAAATGCTAAAGTTTCATAAATAAATGTAATCTTTTTCCAAAATTGTTTTATACGAAAAAGAAACTATGCTTTAAAGTATTTATATAGCCTATATAAATATAGGTAGGGACCGTCAGCTTGGGAATCGATTTTTTTAAAGTTTCCCTATAATAACATTGTTATAGCAATGAGACGTTCTGCTACTATTTTACGAATGATCAACTATTTTAAAAAGTATTAATTTTCCAAAATAATTTATTCTGCAATAAAACAATTTAGGGATAAAAATGTACATTTAATTATAAAATTTTGGCCATTTTTGAATTTTCATTTTAACCCAAAATTTTCATAAATGATCTGGTGGTGAGATTTTGGAAGTTTGTGACGTAAAGTTATTGCTTTAAACATTTTTTGATTTAACAATTATTTATGAAATTCTAACTGCCATTTTGGTTTTCACCCAAAGACAGGATCTTTGTATAAATTGAGAAAGTATTCTAAAATCTTAGTAGATTTTACACATGTAGATTTCTATAAATATAAAATTTAATTTCTAGCTTTGGTTCGATCTCAATCGAATTGCAAATTAAATATATTCTGAGAAAGATAGTTTTTAGGCTAGGTAGCTTGTTTTTAGGACCCAAGAAAATATTTTGAACACGAAGCTCAGACATGGTATCATCAACCAGTTTTTGCATCGTGTACCTGACCGAAATTCAAACAACAGATTTTTCCGAGTCAACCGATGTACCGGTAATTGTTGTTTTGAACCGATTAATAAGGTTTTCAAAGTTATTTTTGAGCACTTTAGTGAACCCAAGGAATATTATGGTCATATTTGTTTTTTTAAAGCAATCTACACTGGGAAAAAATCTGAAATTTTGATGATACTATGTTTGAGCTCCGAGTTCATCAAAATATTTTATAGTGTCCTTTAAAACAGCTACCCTAGGCCAATTTTTTTTGCATCTTTAAATAGTTTATTTACTTGGGACTCTCATGCCATCAATGGTGGTGGCTTTTGGGTGACCGGCTAGGGTCTCAATAGTTTGTTCTTCAGTGGAAGGCATTTTGTATTCGAAAATCTTAAAGATAACAAAAGTTAGCTCACAGAATATACAAGTTATTAATATCGTTAATTTTTCGAAAAAAATATTTATATGAAAATCGGGTTAAAATAGAATAGTGGTCGGCAGTGACCGCGAAGACAGAAAAGCGAAAGCATTAGAGTAGAGAGCTTCTAATAGAACGCGAACGGGCTCCAACTTTAAGGGAGTGGGCGTCGCTGATTTGGGGTTTTGCTATGCCGATTCTCGACAAACAGGCAGAGTAATGATTCAAAAATTTTGTCGCTTGAAGAACAACTCTTCAAGATCATTTGAAAAGTACAGTAATCTGATAAAATGACCACCTACGCAAAACACAGAAGATTCAAAATAGACTCTAAAATCAGACTAAAAAACTATCTCCTCTCGCAATTTTGGAGATTTTTCTCGATTTTTATTCAGAGGTATCAGAGCGGCAATAACAATCTTTGATCGTTATTCGAACTTTTTTTATTTTCTTGGACGTAATATCGAAAAAATGATCTTGATTTTTTTTTGAAAATTTTTAAATATTTCATAACTTTTTTTCTTTTGCAGTCTGAGAGTTAAATTTAGCACCAAAATGCTTAAAAGTGTTTGAATATTCAAAAAAAAGCAAAAGCTAAATATTTTTTTGTCAAATTTCTTTTTTGAGTTCCAAATATTGGAAAATTAAAGGGTACTTCATATGGCTCCAGAATCAAGTCGAATCAAAATTTATGAAAAAAAGCCCCGATCAACCTCTAAAAACCTTAGTAGCTTTCATTTAACCTATGAACCGAAAATTTATCTCGAAAATTGATAAAACCCGTTTTTTTCAAAAATTCGAAAACTCGTTTTTTCGTTATTGCGTCCAAGAAAATTAAATAAAGTTCGAAAAAAGCCACGATCAAAAATTGGCATTGCCGCTTTGATGACTCTGAATAAAAACTGAGAAAAAATATCCAAAATTGCGAGAGGAGATAGTTTTTTAGTCTGATTTTAGAGGTCTATTTTGAAGTCTCTATGTTTGCGTAGGTGGCATAGTATCAGATTACTGTACTTTTCAAAATGATCTTGAAGAGTTGTCCTTCAAGCTACAAAAGTTTTTGAATCATTAACTCTGCCTGTTTGTCGAGAATCGGCATAGCAAAACCCCAAATCAGCGACGCCCACTCCAAAGCTATTTTTTCTAAAATTTGAGCGTGTTTATTTTAAAATGATTCTTTTTATAATAAAAAAACGATAAAATTTGTATTTTTATATATTTAAATTTAAGAGAATGGCAATAACTAGGAGCCTTTTTTGCGTCCTATTAAAAGCTCTTTACTGTAAATTTAAAATTCAGAAATTGGTGATAGAAATCATAGGGCATTTTTTTTCTTTTTCTTCTTTGGAAATTCATCAGACAGGTCGTCCTCTGATTCTCTTTCTTTTAATGATGGGTTTGCAAGAGATGTAGTCACACTCGAGTAACTGAAAAAATATATTCTCAGAAGAAATGTTGAAAGTTTATAATGGAAAATTGCTGTAAAAATAGAAAAGTGCTGATTTTTTTTGGATATTATATTATTTTATAAAAACTTAATTGTTTATGTGAAAAATTTCGGAAGCCATTTATCGATAATAAAATTTATTTTGGCCGAAAATAATGAAGACCTTTTGTATTTTGCTCTTCAGTAAAAATTTTCGGAAAATGTGAGTTAGATTTTTGACCGAAAAACAGTTTCTTAATTATAAGAATTAATTATTTAAAACGAAAAAAGGTGATTTAGATAATGTTTATTAAAATAAAACAAGTGTTTGATAGCTTTAAAAAATCAAGAACTTTTTATCTCCAAGTTTTCGAAAAAACTGTTTATATCGTAGTACGATAATCGTACATATTTTGTTCAAATTCAGAAATTATGCAGAGTACGAAAAATTTTCTCAAAAAAACTGCGTGATATTAAACTCCACGTGATATGTCACATATCATATATGTGCATTAATCATTTCTCAAAATATGCTATCTCTGAAATCTCGGTAGGTATTTATAAAATTTATGAGTAGCTAAAACAAACTATGTATAAGTTCTGTCCGGCTTGTCTTTCCACTATTTTCAAGAATTACGATCTTTTTATATTTTTTATAAATTTGGCAAAATCCCAAATCAATTAATTACAATGTATTAGTATGAACGCATGCCACGTTTTAATTTTAACGGGTCATTTACGTACAAAAAATAATGAATTAGTTAGAGTTCAAATACCTAAAAATTCTGTCTTGGTTTCTTATTTTTTTGGGCTGTTGCTTTTTATCATTTTTATTTCGATTTCTATTAGACTCCGCATTGAAATTTTCCCAGCCAATGACAATATTCCCGTAGCTCTGGGTATCTTCAAGGTACGATTCCTCAAAGTTGAAAATTTGCTTTTCCAAATCTTGCAAACTTTTGACTAGTTCGTACCGTTTTTTGTAGAGAGTGATAAGTTCGTTCTGAAAAGATATTTGAAAAAACAAGATTTTTTAGTTGAAGCCTCGTATTATGACTCATAATTTATGAGTCAGAGTCATACATAAATGTATTTTCTAATTTCTCTTTTTTTTGAAATCTTCTCATTCTTTGGGCAAAAATTGGACTCATAAAGGTCTTTCAATATGTTTTTAAAATGAAATAAATTCCGAAAAAAATTTTAAGCTCTTTTAGGTGAAATATGAAACATTATGACGTAAGGTAAATGACAATAACGATCTTATTAAACAATGACCTAACAAATGTTCTAAAACCAACTTTCACTAATTAGGCAGCTTTTACACTTTTTCGCGAATTTTCATACAATCGGAGTGGATTTGTTCGCAAATTATTTTCGCTCCGGCCATTTTTTCTTTAGAAGTTTAAACCTTTTATTATAAAAAAATCTAGAAATGGAATAAAAAGCGAAAGACGGAGATTTAAAATTTGACTTTTTATCAAATTTTGTTCAAGCATTATTTTTAGGAACCGTCAGCTGGGGATTTCTCGATTTTCAAGTTGGGCATACAAATAAATTTCACTTTTACCTATACCGTAGTTACCTATTCTACGTATAGTTACCTTACCTATACGTTATCGACCCGAACTAAGAGGAATATGGGTCATATTATATGACCATTAAAATTCTTTCAGACCACCAATAGGTGGCGAAAATTGAGTTTTAAAAATAAAAAATGTGTGATTTTATTGAAAAGTACTTTGTTAAAATTACGCTTTTTTCTTCAAGGAATTTGGAGGACTTGAAAAAATACATAAAAAAAGGATCAAATTTTAACTATTATTAAGAAAATTTTCACCACTAGGTGGCACCAGATTATTTTTAAATTGTCATTTTCGTTATCTTTGGGGTCGATTTACCCTTTAAACAAAATGTTGTTAAAATTGGGAAAATTTAACAAAAATCGAGTCTCCAGCTGACGGTTCCAAATTATTTTCAATTTGTGTCTTATAACGACGTTTTATCGATTTTCGTAAAAACTTTTCCCAAATTTTTAATGATCCCTCTTCGTAAGCCAAATCCAGTGTTTTTAAAAAAGGAAATTACCTTTTCACCATCTTCTACAGGCTCTTTTTTGACCTCCGCCGAGCCATTCTCGGTTTTGATGGGTACCGAATTCGACATCTTAATTTTTGGCATTTTTGTTATAAAAAGTCAACAAAATAAAATATTGAAAATAAGCTGAAACCCAACCCCATTTGAACCAATAATGAAATACTAAATTTTGCCTGCGTTTGCTTTTTTGGTCCAAAGTGACTTGTTTTTAACATTGACCCATTTGAAAATAGCCGATATTAGTAACAACATCACAAGATTTTACTAGACTTCAAAGTAAACTACAAATAACGTCAGAATTTGAACAGTTTTTCGATATTTAGAATCTCTCTGGCTCATAACATGTATTTACCGACCAAACAACGGGCACATAAAAAAATCTATCGAATTATATGACACGTGTCTAGGAGTTGCTTTCTTGTCATATAAAATTTGCAAATTTATCTTCAAAACATTTTCCGTATATCAGATCGAACTTGCAATTAATATTTATAAAACTTTATAGGAAAAACACATTTTTTTTTAAATACTGTCAATGATTTAAATTTTAAAAGAATTTTTTATTTGTCAATATTTTGCATCCAAAATTAATCGTAAAGACACTAAAAATCACAAGATAAACAGAGAATATAAAAGTTTTTTACAATTATCTTGAATAAACAATAAAAAAAATCGTTTTTTTTAAATTAGTCTATTTATTGTATATCTTTAGGTAGTTTTTTTAAGTGCGACAGATTTGACTGTGTCACCACAGACGAACCGTATGAGATATCACAAAACGATTTTTTGCATTCACTGACGTCGTTTTTTTTACCCTGCCTAAATTATGCTATGAATAGATTGAAAAACTAGACATGGGATAAAGTTGTATGATAGGCTATCATTGATAGCTCATTGCCAATGAGTCATTGGTAAGCCAGTGTTTCAACTAACTAATAGACTGCAGTCGAGACCATACCATGTAACGCGGTTAAACAGTATAAAACCGGAATTTAATTTTTTGGTATGTTCGAATCTCGATGAGTCCAAAAAAAAAATTTTCAAAATTAGCTGGAAAGTTAACTTTTTATCCTTTTCATTCTTATATCACGATTATCTACACATTTATGGCTTGAACTATATTTTTGACGAGTTCCTGGAAGAAAAAAACGAGTTTCGATTGTTTTCTGAAATTTTATACTGAAATAATATATCTCCGGTTATCGGTGAACCGGTTGATGGTACTGGTGCCGGTTTTAGTCTATTACTTAGTTTGAAACACTGGCTTTCGAATGAGCTATCAGACAACATGTCTAGTTTTTCAATCTATTCAATGCAACAATTTTGGCAGGGGTAAAAAAAACGACGTCACTGGAAACTAAAACAGCTTGAGCTTAAGGTCATTTGTAAAAAACAATTTATATTCTCTGTTTATCTTGTAATTTTTCGTGTCCTGAAGATGCATTTTTGATGCGATATATTGACAAATAACAAAAAGTTTTTGAAATTATTTTCAAAAATAACGAATCATTATAATTTTAGAATAGCAGTTCTTATCATCTCCATCCAGAAATCGGTGAAGGTATCTTTCGCAGGGACATTTTATTATTTAAAAATGCAAATAAAAAAGACGATACGGAACCCAAAAAACAGCGAATTTTTTAAAAGGAAGAAAAATTTTTATCGATTTTATGCAATTTTTAAACAGAAAAAAATAATGCGAAGGATACCGAAGGCCAAAATTTTGATCAGATGACGTTTAAAAGCAACTCCTATACAATTTTTGGACGTCTCGATGCATTTTAATCTCATTCTCAAATACACTTAAGATAAATCGAACTTATATCAAATCAGAATAAAATATGCTTTAGAGTAAAACGTTATATAAATAACCAAATTGCTTTCCAGAAAATTTGCAGAAAGAATTTGCACAAAACAACGTCCAACGAAGACTTAACCCACGCAAACGCCTCCATTGCACATTATGAAAAAAGCGTTGAGGCACCTGGGGATTAAAATTGGGAGTTAAAATACAGTATATTGTAAAGATAAAACAAGCATGAATTCACTGTAATTGCATTTTCTTTTTATTTACTTTCAAGGAATCGCCTACACTCTTGCACAAAAAAAAATACATTTTTTATTTCGAGATCGTGATGTTTTTTGTGCAAGAAAGTGTGCATGTGCAGTTGAACAAAAAGCTAGTGAATAATTTTTAAGGATAATATAAGATCGAATTACAGGGAGTCGAAATATGCTACCGAAGAGAAAAAATCGCAACAAAAAGTAGGGAAAGTTTTTGCGCTTTCACCCACGCTACATCGTTAACTCCATGATGGCGTTCACAATGTCGTTGTTGTTGTTTTTCAGGGCTTTGACCGCTTTGCCCTTAGACACGCCGGCTTGCTGCATCACGAGTTCGACATCCTTGGCTTCGACACCTTCTTCATCAACCTAGAAAAAGTTAAAATATGAAGTTTTAAAAATGGTTTGGGTATGGTCAGCAGCAAATTTTTATGAAAAATTCAAAATAAATTTAAAGTTAAAAAATACAAAGAATTGATTCAAAAGGCAAATTATTCGGTTTTGGCACAAACCAGAACATATTTTCAGATATACATACAGTCCCCGATATGTAAAATGCCCACGAGAGGAACAAATTTCATTACCCCTGATATAAACAATGTTAACCGCACCTACGCGAGAATTTAATTTGACCAATAGCGACCAAGCTAGAAGACTTAGAATAAAAAATATTACGCAAGACATGTTTTCGAAATGATAATCCGATAGGTCAGACCAAACTCGTTTTACGGGATGAGTTGTCTGATTTTACATATCGGGCACTGTATATCCATAAATGATGGGTAACACTAAAAACTTATTCCCTATTCTTTTAACAGGCAAATAAGTTTTTAGTGTTACCCGGGTATCATAATGGTTATAGTTTTGGCTTAAAATTTTTGAGAAAATTACCAAAAAATCGATTCAAAAAGCAAATTATTTGGTTTAAGCACAAATTTCACAAATATATATTCCAGTGTAGGGTGTTACACGTTGAAGCTAAAACCAGAAAGAAATATTAAATTTCAAAACTGGTATTGTTATTATTGAAATAGGTAAAAATAAGGAAAAAAATACGACCCAAATGTTTATCAGAAGTAAATTTTCCAAAAATTTATGTTATTTACCTCGCCCTCTTCTTCGTCTTCCTCCTCGATTTTGGTCACCGCTGGTTTTTGTGCAACTGGTTCGGATTGTTGCTTAAATTTCTCGGCAGCAGCCATTTGTGCTTGTGCTGATAAATCTTCGATTTTAGCTTCGCCAAACACAACGTAGGTATCAGATGCTGGACTCTTGTAGACATCTGGGTTAGAGATGATAAATAAGATAGATTTGTTTTTTCTGAATAGTAAAATTTAGAATTATGATCAATAAAACAGCCGGTTTTAAAGATAAAATTTCGAAAAAGAAAACGAATAGTTTTTCAGGAAATTCAAAATCAAAATAATAAAATATATTTTTCTGAAATTATAATTTATTATAAATTATATATATAATTACGAATATTTATCGTGTCCTAAAAAATAAATTTTACTGGATATCGTGAATTTAACTGTTTCTAGTATGAAATTATATTTATCCTGATAATTTAAATTAATATATATTAAAATAAAAAATCCAGTTAATTAATTGAAATTAAGATCAAGTCAAACCCATTTTAAAATTTTAATAAAAATCTAAGATTATTTTTACCTGATACAAACTCGGTTGACACCTGGGATGGCTCTTAGGGACAATTTAGCCATAGCTTTTCTGGCTTTCTTTTCAGATTTCGATTGACGTCCTTTTCCTAAATACAATTTTGAAAAATGGCAAGCAAAATAATTCAATAGGAAAAATTTAAAAAACTGGGTTGAAAATGGGGATAAAGAGCCATTCTTCTTAAAATTTCAAAAAAAAAAAAAAAAATATTCTAAGGGTATCCCGGTTCCTACACTTTCTGCAGTTATATGTCATAAAATGCACCAATCAATTGTTTATGTTTTGAACGCATAAAACAACCAAAATGAAACAAAAAAAATTTTCGAAAATTTTGCGTTTTTTCGATTTTTTTCAAGGTCGCTTTTTTTTCGGTTGCTCCACCTAAGGGGTATCTGTTCTGCAGAGAACTAGACTAGATAGCGACAAACGGTTTTTTGCATCTTAATCTTAGACCGAATTTGAAGCAGGATTTTTTCTTTTTCTCCGATGATTCCGGTTCACCGGAATTCGCAAAAAACGTTTTTTCGGTCATTTGAGCAATTTCGATGACTGATTTCCGGTCACGTGATCAACCTAGGAAGTCAAAAAACTTTTCTACCGCATATTTTTTCCAAGTTTCACGTGCAGAAAACTATTTGTCTCTATCTTGTCTAGTTCTCCAGTCGAAATCATAGTGGAGCAACCGAAAAAAAAAGCGACCTAAGTATTTTCTCAAAATTATGTTCAAAAATAACTTTGTGTCAATTGACCACTAAAACTTCAAAATATCGGGTTGACGTAAGCCAACTTTCTCTTCAGTGCTTCCCCAGCTTTCTTTTGAGTCTACTTTCGCCCCAACAAAAGTTTCTGTTTGTTTAGAGCTAGCTTTTGCAAAAATTTGAGTAGATTTTGAAATTTAACCTAGGAGGAGTAGGAATTTCCGATGAAAAAAGTCCAAAAACCGTATTTTGGACCGGTTTTTTACGTATTCTAGAATAAATATAGCACTTATCGACAAAAGCTACCTACAAAGTTTGTATACTAATTATACAGGTTATGTTAAAATTGAGGTTATTTCAAATATAACCTCAGAGGAGTAGGAATTTCCGTTTTGGCTTAGGTGGCTCTTGTGCCGCTTATGTGTGAAGGAGTGTGGTCATACAAAAAAGTTTTGGCAAATTTTTTTCGCAAGTTGAAGGCTAGTTCTACAAACTGGCTAATCTGAATTATATCCTCGAGGCCCTGTTCGGCATATATTTTATCAGAGAATATGTCAAATTAGGGACCGGGATACCCTTAAGTTTCAGTTGAATTTGATAAAATTTGGATTTACCATCTTCTCCGTCGGCTCCAGCATCACCGGCGTCTTCTCCGCCTTCTTCGGCTACCTCCTCTTCTTCTACTTCTTCCTAAAAACTCGATAAATCAAAAATAATTTTTTTAATTACAAAAAAATTGCGGGGCATCTTTTGCATCCATTTAATTTAAAAATGCATACAAAACGCAAAAAGAAATTTATATTATTGCTGCAGTATTAATAATACAAAAAAATAATCGCGAAAAATACCTACACTATTTTTTTTTAATTTTAGTACTTACTACGGCCTCTTCTCCGTCACGGATTTCTTCAATAATTGGAGTCTCGACAGCGGTCATAGTGAGGAAGGTGTTTTGAGTCTAAAAAAAATCAATTTGAAAAATTAATATATTAACAATATTATTTTTTTGAAAACAGAAAACATTGATAAATGGAATTATTTACAGAGAGGATGGTTGATCGTCAAGTTTGTTTTAAATACATCTGAATAATCATCAGAAAGAAAATAACTATCGCTATGTTTAGATAAATTATCCGAAAATCTTGATCGATTTCCACGTTTTTTTTAAATTTAAGACCGAGGATTAAAATGGTGGCGGTATGCTTTTTTTTGAAAAAATCTTAATTTTGAAAATGTTTCGATGCCAACATACCTTTTCCAATTAAAATCTGGACAATTCATCGTTCGTTAATTTTGAACTTTTATGCTAAATTTAATCTAGAGTTTATAACTATGATAATTTAACTTGAATTGATATATCGAAGATTATCCTTTCTCACTCCGCGTCATAACTGTGATGTCAGAAAAGATTAGTGACCAATCAAATCACATAACTGTCAATTATTTTAAGAATCGTGTGCTTTGATTGGTCACGATCTTATCTGACATCACAGTTATGACGCGGAGTGAGAAAGGATTATCTTCGATATGCTCGAACTTTAATTTCATAATTAATAAATGACGAAATATTCTGATTTTTATGGCGGTAACTACAGCATAGAATTTTTATGCTAAACAACACCCCCAATTTCTTAACTCGAACATAATTTCATTAAAAATGTGAACCTAAATATTCGTGTTTAAAAGGGAGCAATATTTCTTTTGTGATATTTTTTATGATTAGAAAACAAATTTGCGACCGGAAAAAAGTTTCAATGATAGAATCTAAACTTTTGAGATAAATACAATTATGTTAGCGTTGACATTTTATAATATTTTGATTTAGAAATAGTTAGAATATCCGGCACTAAAAGCCAACATCGACAAAATGATTGGCTTTTATCATTAATTAATTTTCAATATTGTTTTGTAAGCCAAGAATCTGAAAAAAAATAATTTAAATAAGATTGTATTTCGTAATTTTTTCTTCTTTTCCCTGGTAAATAAATCTAAATAATCTAATGCCTTGAAAGGACGGAAAAAAGATATTAGCAAGATGGCCTAAAATAGAAAAACCATCCGTCCTTATAGCGGACCTGGCTAACTTTTGGAAAAGAGGGTCCGTCTTTTTACGAGGACCGCGGCAAACTATTTGACCAAAGTTTCCGTCCTTGTAGAGGCACTCTACTGTAGTAACAGTAACTAGAAGGGTTTTTGTAATATAAAACTCCTGAGGAGTCAATTTTTTTTCTTTTGACTTTGGGTTTTATCTGGAAATAGTTATTTTTGTGTTTTCAACTTATGATTTTTGTTGTCAAACCGAGAAGACCAAAACAGAGGCTAAGGGAGATACGAAAAATCCGAGCCATTCTGATTTATCACAAAAAAATTCTCAATGCTAGATTTTTATACAATCGAAAATTTCCGGCTGTCGCTATCAAACGAATCTACAGTATGTGTTTTTTTTACTTGCGAAATGAAAATTGTCATTTAGGTTATTACGACCAATAAAAAATGGTAACTAGGTGGATTTTATTTTAAAAGCCAAGCTATAGCCGATGTCAAGGGTATGAAAATATAATCCACCTAGTTACAATTATTCATTGGCCGTAATTACCTAAATGACAATTTTCATTTCGCAAGTAAAAAAAACACATACTGTACATAAAATCAAAAATATAATTTATATTATACAGAGGGGGGGCAATATCGCCGAATTTGCTGAAAACCTACTCAATTTGGCAAAAAACTTCCTGAGAGATAGGCGCCCAGTACAAAGGGGGTTCCCAATATCGCTGAAATTTTTTGCCCCTGTATAAAACGACTTATTTTAGAGTATCTTGCAAATCCGGCCTTTTATGTATGTATTAGAAAGAATAATGAATCGAAATGTGCAATGTTTTCATAAATATATTTTTTTTTGAACTTCCTTGAAAACGTATTTTTCAAAGAAAACATGCCGTAATAAATCAGACAAAATAATAAAAAAAGGGGCGGTATTTTTCTTCTACCAACATTTAAGTGATTTATGCGGTTTTTAGGAATTTTGGTGAGCGAAAACTACCGCCGGTAATAAAAATACCTGCGTTCAGAATCGAAACAAAAAAATTATAACTCCTAAGAGCTTTAACAAACAAAAAAGATAGAAAAAAATCAGCGGCAAACGAGGTTTCTAAAAATGAATTGTAAGTTACAATTTGTTATTAATATTACGGGTTTCTTTGAGGGCCAAGTATATTTAACTGACTGTATGGTCAAAGGGGAAAGTCGTTATATAATCACCCAAGTTTAACGTATAAATTTGCAAAAACATTCTAGAATAAAATAATAGAGTGGTTTCTAAATAGCAATGTGAAGTGAGTTTGAAGAATTAAATTCGCCTCATATTGAACCCAAAAACACTCATTCAGTTCGTAACGAAATTTTGATGAATTATCGGCGGTAACTGACCGCCTACATTAACGTCAATAAAAAATAAGTTAACTCCAAAGAAATTTTAAACCATGTTTTTTCGCATCGAAAACTATTTTTGCGTTAAAAAATGAAGCAAAAGATAACGCCGCCTGTTTCTAAAATGCAGTTTTCACATGAAATTTTAAAAACGTGTTTTCTAGGGTACCCTTCGCATTATACTTATAAAACAACATTTTTTGAGGCGTGATATCGACCCCGTTTCCTCGAACATTTTTGTCTAGAAAACAGTTTTCACATTTAATTTAAAACCTTTCGCTTTCTGTTAATTTGTAAGTGATTTAAAACAAATTTCGATACGAAATATCTAAGATTTGGATTTCTAAACCTCTACTTTCGCGTTCGCAATTGAACTTATTGTTCAAAGTTGTTATATCCGGTGCTCTCATTGGTTAAATGCAAAACAAGAGGCCTAGGGATCCCAATCTTTCATAACGCCGCGGTTTTCTGGAATATTTCTTTCTAGAATGCAGTTTTCACACGTAAATCAAGCTAAGGTACACGTCTTTGATTATGAGGTTTTTTAACCGTAAATAGTCTCGGCCATACTAGACATTTTTCTTGGAATAAGAACTGAATTTTCTAGATAAGCCGCGAGTTCGTTAACATTAACTTCCTCATGACAGGTCAGCGGGGGACTAGGCGTCACCTCCGGTCTCTGTTTTTTAACTTTAAGTCCTCCGCTTTCCGAGACTGTTATCGATCTCACACGAGGTATTTTTGTTGGAAATTCAGGAGGTTTTATGGTAGAATAAATCTTATCAATTTCACTCTCTGGATTCGGATCTAGAACATTTTTTACGTCTTCGCTCGGCTCAGATTTATAGCGCCTACGCGATTTTTTCAGGTCGGTTTTTGACTCGTCATCAAGACTCCTCCGGTCTTTAGATGGCCCTTTTTTGCACCCGCGGTACGGCGAGAAACGGGTCTTTGCCACGGGGCCGAATTTCGAGCCCAATCGAAGAGAGGCATCAAAATTTTTCGTCAAGTCTTCAGTACTACCTTGAGTTTTTCAACTTGTTCCTTTAAAAAATTCAAATTTTTTTCCCATGGAAATTCTGTATTTTCTCTGGTAAAAATATATATTTTTTGTTAAAACGCACGCGAACTGGTGCAACTGGCGGCAAAGTTAAATATATGAATTATCACGTGACCACCACAAAAGAATCCATTTCGCAATAATAAATAAAAATTTCAAACCATAAAAATCTAGGCTTTCTGAACCCTTTAAAATCATGGTCAGAGGAAAATATCTTTATTTTTGAAAATTAGGAGAATGAGTAATCAGTTACCTTGACACGTGATACTCATAAATGATGATATTGAACAAATAGTTTGATGAAAAAAAAGTGTAGGTGAAATGTTTCAATCATTAATTAAGAAAAAAAAATAACAAGAAATTATTAATATTTATTAATGGGGGTTGTGGGCGGTTATCAACTTGTAAAATTGAACATGACTAGTTTTTTAATAATTAAGGAAATAACAATATAAATCACTTAAGTGATAAATAATCAATATTGATTAAAAAATATAATGATAGAAAAATAATAACAATAAATAGCCGACATGTACAGTATGTGTTTTTACTTGCGAAATGAAAATTGCATTAAACGAAATTTCCGCCACTTCAAAAATGGTAACTAGGCGTATTATATTTTGAAAGCCAAGCTTTCGTCCATGTCGAGGGTTTAAAAATATATTTTGAATTGGCGGTTATTTCTTCCGATGCAATTTTCATTTCGCAAGTGAAAAACACATACTGTATTAATGAGGGTTTTGAGCGTTTATCAACTTGTAAAATTGAACATTTTAACAACTTTTTAAAAAAATAAAATTTAAATATAATTAAAAACCAGTATGTTAACTCTCAAAGTTATTTTTGACAAAAACAGGACTAAAAAACAGGATTTAAGTCTCGGTCGCCTGAATGGCACTCCGTAGCCATATCAACTATTTAGTGGTTACCCGTCGGCATGAAAGGTCTTTTTAGGTCACGTTCTATAAAACATAAAAAGGTTAATGACACATTTTTTATTCTGCCGATTTATTTTGAAGCCGCGGAAAAAGTACTTTCTTGGGTGGATATTCTATCCAGGATAGAGCTTCGAAAGTACCACTCATCTTAATATAGTGACAATGGGCTGCAAGTATTTTGCGAAATTAATTTTGTGGCGAAATTTACCGTGAAAATAATTGTACCTCCAATAGTGAAAACAGAGAAAAAGCCTTAGAAACTTTGAAAGAAATTTTTAAAGCTAACTCATATCCTAAACATATTGTAGATAAAAAATTGAAGAAATTAAATTAAGAAATTTTGGTACTAGTCCTTTAGGATTTTGGCTTCTAGNTTGCACATTATTGAAAAAAAGCGTGAGGCACTGGGGATTAAAATGGGACGTTTAAAAATACACGTATATTGTAAGATAAAACAAGCTATGATTCACTGCTAATCTGCATTTTCTTTTATTACTTTCAAGAATCGCCTACACTCTTGCACAAAAAAAAAATACATTTTTTATTCCGAGATCGTGATGTTTTTTGTGGCCAAGAAAGTGGTGCATGTGCAGTTGAACAAAAAGCTAGTGAATAATTTTAAGAGATAATAATAAGATCGAATTACAGGGAGTCGAAATATTGCTCCGAGAGAAAAAATCGCAACAAAAAGTAGGGAAAGTTTTTTTGCGCTTCACCGGCCACGCTACATCGTTAACTCCCATGATGGCGTTCACAATGTCGTTGTTGTTTGTTTTTCAGGGCTTTGACGCGCTTTGCCTTAGACACGCCGGCTTCCTGCAATCCGGAGTTCGACATCCTTGCTTTCACACCTTCTTCATCAACCTATGAAAAAGTTAAAATATGAAGTTTTAAAAATGGTTTGGGTATGGTCAGCAGCAAGATTGTTTATGAAAAATTCAAAATAAATTTAAAGTTAAAAAAATACAAAGAATTGATTCAAAGGCAAATTATTCGGTTTTGGCACAAACCGAACATATTTCAGATATACATACAGTCCCCGATATGTAAAATGCCACGAGAGGAACAAATTTCAATTAGCCCCTGATATAAACATGTATACCCCACCTACGCGAGAATTGATAATTTGACCAATAGCGACCAAGCTAGAGGACTTAGAATAAAAATATACGCAAGACATGTTTCGAAATGATAATCCGAGGTCAAGACAAACATCGTTTTAACGAGGATGATTTGTCTGATTTTCATATTAGGGCACTGTTATCCATAATGATGGGGTAACACTAAAAACTTTTCCTATTCTTTTTACAGGCAAATAGTTTTTTAGTGATTACCCCGGGTATCACTAATGGTTATAGTTTTGGCTTAAAATTTTGAGAAAATTACCAAAAATCTATTCAAAAGAAATTATTTGGTTAAGCACAAATTTCACAATATATATTCAGTTGTAGGGTGTTACACGTTGAAGTTAAAACCCAGAAAAGAATATTAGAAATTTCAAAACTTGGTATTGTTAGTTATTGAAATAGGTAAAAATAAGAAAAAAAATACGACCCAATGTTTATCAGAAGTAAAATTTCCAAAAATTTATGTTATTTTTACCTCGCCCTCTTCGTTCGTCTTCCTCCTCGAATTTGGTCACCGCGTGGTTTTTTTGTGCAACTGGTTCGAATTCGTTGCTTCAATTTCTCGGCAGCAGCCATTTGTTGCTTGTGCTGATAAATCTTCGATTTTAGCGCTTCGCCCAACAAGCAACGTAGGTATCAGATGCTGGATCTTGTAGAACATCTGGGTTAGAGTGATAAATAAGATAGTATTTGTTTTTTCTGAAATAGTAAAATTTAGAATTATGATCAATAAAACGCCGGTTTAAAGATAAAATTTCGAAAAAGAAAACGAAATAGTTTTCGAAATTAAAATCAAAATAAATAAACTATATTTTTCTGAATTAGTAATTTATTATAACTTATATATATAATTACGAATATTTATCGTGTCCTAAAAAATAAATTTTACCTGGATACTCGTGAATTTAACTGTTTCTAGTATGGGAAAAATTATATTTTATAGCCTGGATAATTTAAATTAAATAATATATAAATAAAAATCCAGTTAAATTATTGAAATAAGATCAAGTCAACCCATTTTAAAATTTAATAAAATCTAGATTTTTTTACCTGATCAAACTCGGTTGGACACCTGGGATGGCTCTTAGGACATTTAGCCATGCTTTCTGGCTTTTCTTTTCAGATTTGATTGACGTCCTTTTTCCAAATACAATTTTGAAAAATGCAACAAAAATAATTGCATTAGGAAAATGAAAAACTGGGTTGAAAATGATAAAGACCATCTTTCTTAAAATTCAAAAAAAAATATTTAAGGTAATCCCGGTTCCTACTTTTCTGCAGTTTTATGTCATAAAAAGCACAAATCAATTGTTTATGTTTTGAACGCATAAACAACCATAATGAAACAAAAAAAATTTCGAAATTTTGCGTTTGGTTCTAAGTATTTTCTAAATTATGTTTTGTTCCAAAAATAACGTTTGTGTCAATTTGACGCACTAAAACGTTGCAAGAAATATCGGTTGACTGTAAGCCAACTTTCTTCTTCAGTGTTCCCAGCCTTTCTTTTGAGTCTTACTTTCGCTCCCCAACAAAAGTTTCTGTTTGTTTAGAGCTAGCTTTGCAAAATGTTGAGTAATTTGAAATTTAACCTAGGAGGAGTAGGAATTTCCGATGAAAAAGTCCAAAACCGTATTTTGGACCGGTTTTGTTTACGTACTCTAAGAATAATATAGCACTTATCGACAAAAGCTACTACACAACAGTTTTGTATACGTAATTATACAGGTTATGGTTAAAATTGAGGTTTTATTTCAAAATATAACCTCAAGAGAGTAGGAATTTCCGGTTTTGGCTTAGGGTGGCTCTTGTGCGCTTATGTGTGAAGGAGTTGTGGTTGTCATACAAAAAAGTTTGGCAAATTTTTTTCGGCAAGTTGAAGGCTAGTTCTAACAACTGGCTTAATTTTGAATTCATATCCTCGAGGCCCTGTTCGGCTAGATATTTTATCGCGAATACTGTCAAATAGGGACCGGGATACCCTTAAGTTGTCTGTTGAATTTGATAAAATTTGGATTTGCCATCTTCTTCCGTCGGCTCCAGATCACCGGCGGTCTTTCTCCGCCTTCTTTCGGCTACCTCCTCTTCTTCTACTTCTTCCTAAAAACTCGATAAATCAAAATAAATTTTTTTAATTACAAAAAAATTGCGGGGCCATTTTTGCATCCCATTTAAATTTAAAAATGCATACAAAACGCAAAAAAAATTCGAAATTATATTTGCTGCAGTATAATAAACAAAAAAATAATCGCGAAAAATCCACACTATTTTTTTTTTAAATTTTAGTACTTACTTACGGCCTCTTCTCCGTCACGGATTTTCTTCAATAATTGGATCTCGACAGCGGTCATAGTGAGGAAGGTGTTTTGAGTCTGAAAAAAATCAATTTTTGAAAAAATTAATATATTAACAATATTATTTTTTTTGAAAACAGAAACACATTGATAAATGGGAATTATTTACAGAGAGGATGGTTGATCGTCAAGTTTGTTTTAATACATTGAATAATGCATCAGAAAGAAAAATAAACTATCGCTATGTTCTGATAATATCCGAAAATCTCTTGATCGATTTCCAACGTTTTTTTTAATTTTAAGACCGAGGATTAAAATGGTGGCGGTATGCTTTGTTTTGAAAAAATTCTTTATTTGAAAATGTTTCCGATGCCAACATATCCTTTTTCAATTAAAATCTGGACAATTCAATCGTTCGTTATTTTGAACTTTATGCTAAATTTAATCTAGAGTTATAATAACTATGATAATTTAACTTGAATTTGGATATATCGAAGATTATCCTTTCTCACTCCGTCGTCATAAACTGGTGATTCAGAAAAGTTAGTGACCAAATCAAAATCACATTAACTGTCATTAATTTTTAAAATCGTGTGCTTGATTGTCACGATTCTATCTGACATCACAGTTATGACGCGGGTGAGAAAGGTATCTTCGAGTATGCTCGAACTGTTAATTTCATAATTAATAACATGACGAAAATATTCGGATTTTTATGGCGGTAACTACAGCAGTAGAATTTTTTGTAAACAACACCCCCATTTCTTAACTCGAACACAATTTCATTAAAAATGTGGAACCTAATATATTCGTGTTTAAAGGGAGCATATTTCTTTGTGATATTTTTTACTGATTAGAAAACAAATGTTGCGCACGGAAAAAAGTTTCCAATGATAGAATCTAAACTTTTGAGATAATACAATTAACTGTAGCGTTGACCATTTTATAATATTTTGATTTAGAAAGAGTTAGAATATCCGGCACTAAAAGCCAACATCGACAAATGATTGGCTTTGTATCCATTAATTAATTTCAAACATTGTTTTGTAAGCCAAGAATCTGAAAAAAATAATTTAAATAAGATTGTATTTCGTAATTTTTCTTCTTTTCCCTGGTAAATAAATCTAAATAATCTAATGCCTTGACAAGGGAACGGAAAAAGATTTAGCAGATGGCCTAAAAATAGAAAAACCAGTCCGTCTTATAGGCGGACCTGGGCTACTTTTGGAAAAGGGGTCCGTCCCCTTTTACGAGGACCGGCGCAAACTATTTGACCAAGTGTCCGTACGCCTTGTAGAGCACTCTACTGTAGTAACTAGAAGGGTTTGTAATCATAAAACTCCTGAGGAGTTCATTTTTTTTCATTTTGACTTTTGTTTTATCTGGAAATAGTTTATTTTGGGTTTTCACATATGTTTTTGTTGTCAAACCGAGAAGACCAAAACAGGGCTAAAGCGAGATACGAAAAAATCCGAGCCATTTTTGATTTATCACAAAAAACATTCTCAATGCTAAGATTTTATGTACAATCGAAATTTCCGGCTGTCGCTATCAAACGAATCGTACAGTAATGTGTTTTTTTTACTTGCAAATGAAAATTGTCCATTTAGGTTAAAAGCCAAGCTATAGCGCGATGTCAAGGGTATGGAAAATATAATCCACCTAGTCTTTACCACTTATGTCATTGGCCGTAATTACCTAAATGACAATTTTCATTCGCAAGGTAAAAAACACAATACGTACAGGGTGTAGGTTTTTTATTCTTCTTTTCCAACTAGGTTACACTTGATGTTCCGCCGTTCTGATTGGTTGTCAGAAGAAGTTTTCTCAGATTCCAACAATCAAACGCGGGGAAATCAAGTGTAACAGGTTGGAAAAAAGAAGGGAAAAACTAACCTGTACTATAAAATCAAAATATAATTTATATTATAACAGACTCTGTATTACAGAGGGGGGGGCAATATCGCCGATTGCGAAAACTACTTCAATTTGGCAAAAAACTCTGAGAATCTAGGCGCCATAACAAAGGGGTTCCCAATATCGCTGAAATTTTTTGGCACCCTGTATAGAAACGACTTATTTTAGAGTATCTTGCAATCGGCCTTTTATGTAGGTTTTAGAAAGAAATAGTGATCGAAATGTGCAATGTTTCATAAATATATTTTTTTTGAACCTTCCTTGTAAAACGTATTTTTCAAAGAAAGCATGCCGTAAATCAGACAAAATAATAAAAAAGGGCGGTATTTTTTCTTCTAACCAAACATTTAAGTGATTTATGGCGGTTTTTAGGAATTTTTGTGAGCGAAAACTACCGCCGGTAATAAAAATACCGGCGTGTTCAGATCGAAACAAAAAAATTATACTCTCTAAGAGCTTTAACAAACAAAAAAGATAGGAAAAATCAGCGGCAAACGAGGTTTCTAAAATGAATTGTAAGTTACAATTTGTTGATTAATATTACGCGGTTTCTTTGAGGGCCAAGTATATTTAACTGACTGTAATGGCAATAGGGGAAAGTCGTATATACAAGCTTTTTATTACTATATCACCCAAGTTACGTTATAATATTTTGAAAAAACATTCTAGATATAAATATAGAGTGGTTTCTAAAAGCAATGTGAAGGTGAGTTTGAAGATTAACATTCGCCTCATATTTGAACGCCAAAAACATCATTCAGTTAGTAATGAAATTTTGCATGAATATCGGCGGTACTGACCGCCTACATTAACGTCAAATAAAATAAGTTAACTCCAAAAGAAAATGTTTAACCATGTTTTTTTTTTTCGCAATCGGAAAACTATTTTGCCGTTTAAAAAATGAAGCAACAAGACACGCCGCCTGTTTTCTAAATGCAGTTTCAGCATGAAATTTTAAACACGTGGTTTTCTAGGGTACCCTTCGCATTATACTACTTTAAAAAACAACATTTTTTTGAGGCGTGATATCGCACCCGTTTCCTCGAACATTTTTGTCTAGAAAACAGTTTTCACATTTAATTTTAAAACCTTTCGGGCCCTTTTTCTTTGTTTTAATTTTTTTGGGTAAAAGTTTTGATTTAAAACAAATTTCGATTACGAAATATCTAAGATTTGGATTTCCTAAAACCTCTACTTTCGCTGTTCGCATTGAATTTATTGGGTTCAAAGTTGGTTATATCCGGTGCTCTCATTTGGTAATGGCAAAACAGACGGCCTAGGGGATCGCAATTCTTTCATTCACGCCGCGGTTTTCGGAATATTTTTTTCTAGAATGCAGTTTCACACGTAAATCCACGCTAAAGGTACACGTATTTTGATAATGAGGTGTTTGAACCGTAAATAGGTCTCGGCCATCTAGACATTTTCTCTTGGAATAAGAACTGAAGTTTCTAATAGCGCGTGTTCGTGAACATTAACTCCTCATGACAGGTCAGCGGGGGACTAGGCGTCACCTCCGTCTCTGTTTTTTAACTTTAAGTCCTCCGCTTTCCGAGACGTGTTATCGATCTCACACGAGGTATTTTTGATTGGAAATTCAGGAGCGTTTATGTAGAATAAATCTTAATCAATTTCACTTCTGGATTCGGATCTAGAATTTTTACGTCTTCGCGTCGGCTCAGATTTATAGCGCCTACGCGATTTTTTCAGGTCGTGGTTTTTGACTCGTCATCAAGAACTCCTCGGTCTTTAGATGGCCCCTTTTATTTTGCAAAGCCCGCGGTACGGCGAGAAACGGGTCTTCTGCCACGGGGGCCGAATTTCGAGCCAATCGAAGAGAGGCAAATCAAAATTTTTCGTCAAGTCTTTCAGTACTACTCATTGAGTTTTTCAACTTGTTCCTTTAAAAAATTCAAATTTTTTCCATGGAAAGTTCTTCTATTTTCTCTGTAAAATATATATTTTTTTATTAAAACGGGCACGCGAACTGGTGGCACTTGGCGGCAAAGTTAAATATATGAATTATCACGTGGACCACCACAAAAAGAATCCATTTCGCTATATATAATAAAAATTTAAAACCACTAACAATCTAGGCTTCTGACTCTTGAAAATCATGGTCAGAGGAAAATATCTTATTTTTGAAAATAGGAAGAATGAGTAATCAGTTACTTGACACGTGATCTCATAAATGTGTATTGAACAATAGTTTGATAATAAAAAGTGTAGGTGAATGTTTCGAATCATTGAATTAAGAAAACCAAAATAACAAGAAATTATTAATTATTTTATTTAATGGGGGTTGTGGGGCGGTTATCAATTGTAATTGAAAGCATGACGTAGTTTTTTCCATAATTAAGGAAATAACAAATATATCACGTTAAGTGGATAATTAAATCAATATTGATTACAAAATATAATGATTAGAAAAATAATAGCAATATAGCCGACATGTTACAGTATGTGTTTTTACTTCGGCGAAATGGAAATTGCATTAAACGAAATTTTGCCGCCACTTCAAAATGGGTACACTAGTGCGTACTTAATATTTTGAAGGCCAGCTTTCGTCCATGGCGGAGGGTTTAAAATATATTTTGAATTTGGCGGTATTTCTTCGGCGATGCAATTTTCATTTTCGCACGTGAAAACACATACTGTATTAATGAGGGTTTTGAGCGTTTTATCACTTGTAAAATTGAACATTTTTTAACAACTTTTTAAAAAAAATAAATTTAAATATAATTAAAAAGCAGTATGTTAACTCTCAAAGTTATTTTGACAAAAATCAGGACTAAAAAAACCAGGATTTTAAGTCTCGTCGCCTGAATGGCACTCCGTAGCCAATCAACTATTTAGGGTTCCCCGTCGGCATGAAAGGTCTTTTTAGGTCACGTTCTATTAAAACATAAAAAGGTTAATGACAACATTTTTTATTCCTGCCGCATTTATTTTGAAGCGCGAAAGTCCTTTCTTGGGTGGATATTCTATCCAGGATTAGAGCTTCGAAAGTACCATCATCTAATATATGCAATGGGCTGCAAGTATGTTGCGAAATTAATTTTTGTGGCGATTTTACCGTGAAAACTAATTTGTACTCCAGATAGTGAGAAACAGAGAAAGCCTTAGAAACTTTGAAAGAACAATTTTTTAAAGCTAACTCATATCCTTAAACCATATTGTAGATAAAATTGAAGAAATTAAAATTAGAAAATTTTGGTAAACTAGTCCTTTAGGATTTTTTGGCTTCTAGCCCCTTAATAGAATTGCTCGGGAAGAGGACAAAAACAACACCCCGGAAAAAGTGTTTTACTCTCTAAGTTCAACGTATACAATGTTTAAATGCTTAAAAATTGCTAGCGAAATATTACGGTATACATAGAAAGTTACTCAAAATTTAGATTACATTTATGTTTTAGGACTTTAAGGGGTATCCGCGTCCGCTAATTTGACATCATTCCCGATGAAATATCAGCCAAACAGAGCCTTCAAGATATTGATCAGATTAGCCACTGTTGTAGAACTAGCCTTCCACTTGCAAAAAAAATATGCCAAAACTTTTTGTATGACCACACTCCTTCACAGCAGAAGCGACACAGGAGCACCTAAGCCAAACGGAAGAATCTTGCTCCTCCCAGGTTTTATTTTGAATAAACCCCCAAATTTCTACATAAGCTGTATAATTAGTATGCACAAAACTTTGTACGAGCGTTTTTGTCGATAAATCCATATTTATTCTAGAATATGCAAACAAACGTTCCAAGATACCGGTTTTTTGGACTTTTTCATCGAAAATCTAATTCTCCTCCTAGGTTAAATTTCAAAATTTACTCAATTTCCAAATTTTTGCAAAAGCTAGCTCTGAACAAACAAAAACTTCGTAGGAGCGTTTGTTTAATTTCGACCCAGAACAAAAAATATGAATTTTTCAAGGTCACATGAAAATTTTTTCGAAAAAAAATGTGCTCCGATTTTTTTTGAAAGTAAGCTCAATAGAAAGCTGACGAAACACTGAAGAGAAAGTTGGCTTACGTCAAGCGGAAATTTTGGGGTCAAATTGATACAAGCGTTATTTTTCAACTTAATTTTGAAAAAAATACTTTTGTTCTTATTTGGGTTGTTTTGTGCTTTTAAAACATCAACGATTGATTTGGTGCATTTTTATGGCATAATAACTGCAGAAAATGTAGGAACCGGGAAAAACACAAATGGTTCACACCCAATGCTGTTTATAAATTTGTCTGCACCTGTGGTAAGAAATATATCGGCGAAATATTTAAAACCCGCATATTTCAACACAGGATCAGAAAAGATAGTTGGGTCTATAAACACACAACCGGTTGTGAAGAATTTCAAGCATCACTAATTTTAGCCTACGGTAGAACGCATACGTCACGAATCACGGTTGACACCAACGGTCTGTTAATTTCGCAAAATACTTGCAGCCCGTTGTCACTATATTTTGCGAAAAGGTTTTGTTGAAGAGTTTTCTATATTTCTGTGCATTCTGATAATGGTAATAAAACCGAAACTAGTCAAACATTGAATATATTTGAAATGGTAATTATAAAAATGGTTGGCAAAATGCGGACGGGTACCCCCCTCACCTGTTTTCGACCAATAAAGATCAACGCATTATCGTCGACCAAACGAACGCTAAACTTTCACGCCAATAATCGTTTGCGTTTTTTGAAATTACAATAGTTATTTTTACAAAAAAAATACCAATAACCATTTAACATTTTCTGCTCGGTAGCATAATTTATGTGAGCTGATTCACTTTCAAATTTATATTCTTGAAAAATTAGACGAAATTGTCATTTTTGCTCACAAATTTTTTTTTTATTTGTTTAAAAAACTAAAGAAAAAACACCAAGTTTTCGTGTCGTGGGATTTTAAATTGCCCGAGATTTTTAGATTTCTTGCAAAATTGCACAAAACAAAAGCCCTTAAAAATAAAAGCCACCGAGAAATTTTGATGAAGTTTCACGAAATTTAGGGAGTAGTTGAAAAACTTTAACTTGATTCAGAATCGTCTTTTTCATCTTGGCCGAAAACCATCGTCAATCTTTTCTGAAAATTACCTCATCAATTTTCACTTTGCAAGCATTATTAAAAAAAATTTTGGATAATTTTTATTTCGAATTTTCAGAAAAATACTTCTCACAAAGAAAAAAGATTAATACGTGACAGATTAAAAAATATTACAAAGATTAAGCACAAGGAAAAGAAATATAAAGAGTTTGAATAAAATGTATCAGAGTCAAACTTTGATGGTTTATAAAAATATTTTTAGCTGAATTTGGCATATAAATTTATCTGTTATATCGATAACTATATTTTCATGCAATTTCTTAAATACTATTGAAAACGATAGTAATCGATAAAATTCTTGAGTTTTTTCGAGAGATTATGAATATTTTTTATCAGTTCATAAGTTGTTATTTGCGACGTTTCGTTTTTTTTTCATTTTCAAGTGTAAGCAATAAATGTATTTATAAGACAAGATTTTTTTCGAACAGAAATTGGAAAAATCGGGCCAAAACAATTTTTCTGTCTGTAAAATACATTTATTTCTCACTATTGAAAATGGAAAAAACCAAAACTTACAAAAAACAATTTATGAATTAAAAAAAAACCGATATAAGTATTAGGCTCAGAAGGATTAAATATACAAAATCATATGAAACGCGCATGTATAAAAAACGCTGCGCAAGAAGTCATATTTATAAATAAGATCAAAACGAGAGCTAGTGTTTTGAACAGAATTGGAGACATGAGCTTTATTTCATCAATTTTTCAATGGGTAACAAAAAATCCTTTGACGAAATTGGGTTTCTATCGACCAATCATAAAGAAGTCAAAAACCTAAAAATCCAGAACCCGAAACATAAAGAAAAATTAGTTGAAGCAAACATCCCATCTCCAATTTATATTCTAACAACACTGTTTTGCATTTTTGTCAAATATTCTAGAATTTCAAGGATGATGACACAAGAAAAAAAGTTTAATCTTTTGGGAGATGCGCTTCAAAACATGAATTACTTCTTTCTCGATGGTAAGCCTACCCAATAACCCTATTTCGATTATAACTAATAAGTTAAACACACATGCGCAATGCGTAGGTGCTAATTTTACTATCGAAGAGTATGTTAAAGTAATTATCATGAATTTCATTGTTGGAGCAAATCTCCCAAAAGAAGATATATATTTTGTTCTTACGGGCATCATATTCGATAAACAGTACGTCCCTTTTTATTAGCCAACAATTATATATCTTCTAATTGGCTTTCAGGGAAAAAGTTGGAATTCCATTTTATGGGAAAAAATGGACATACTGTATTTGGTTTCTTCGATCTAAAAAGTTTTCAAAAACCTGATGTTAATTTTTGGACAAAAAAAATGATTAAAAATTATTTCATGCAATTCGACAGAAGCTCGTTTTAAACGGAGAAATGGTCTATAAAACAAATTAAAACTAAAGGCGGTGCTTGAAGGCTAACAGGTTTTAGCAACCGCTCGGAGTGATATTTTAAGTAATCTGATGTTAAAGTAATTTGGATAGAATAAGGTCCTGTAAATATCATCTTGATTGAAGTGAATCAAGCTTGATATTTTCCGTAAAGCAACCAAAATAATCTTGGGATGATCATTTATAAAAATCTGAAATAACCATATTTTAAGGAATTCCTATGTCTAACTTTTAAGGTGACGTTTCAAAATGAAAACGCATGCTCTGTTTACAGAGCAACTTAAGTTACATATCGAAAATTATCCCTATTGCGCCTTTCTCTGCACGCGTCATAACTTTGAGAAAGTGACCAATTAAATCGCGGGATTTTTGAATTAAGTCGACAATCGAGTATTGTGATTGGACACTGGCTCAAAGTTATACCCCGTGCAGAGAAAGGCGCAATAGGGATAATTTTCGATATGTCGGTTTTTAGATTACTACAACTGAGTTTGAGAAAAGAAATCGGCACATAGGATCTTTCTGATATTTTGGCTTTTCACTGGGTATTGCATTAGGTAGCTTTTTTTAAAGGAACCTACCCTTGTCAGCCTAATAATTCGAAGGCCATAAGAGATATCAACCAAAGGTTTTTTGTATCATGTACATTGTACACAAGTGAATTTGTGACATGGAAAACGTTTTGTTTTGTTCCATGTCAACCAGTTCACCACGTAACAGCGCGTTGAATTTACCGGTTTTTCTGAAACAAAACATGGGATTTTCAAAAATATATTTGTTCCTTTGAAATATGCCGTACCATAATTTTTTTTTTATTTTCCCGCTTCTGCTGATTCGTTCCCACATAGACCGATTATTACAAAGAAGAAAAACATTTCGATAAAAATAGGCGTAAAAAATTGTGACTATTGAGATTCGAACTCCTAAACGTTCGTTTTAATAATCAATTACCGGTGAACCGGTTGACTTAGAAAAAAACAAAAAGTTTTCCATGTCACAAATTTATTCAGCTACACGATAAAAATTGGAAACTTCAAATTTATATCAATTATAATCACCAGGATACTTTACTTCTGTATGTTTTCCATACCCTTATTATGATACATAACATTATGAACCAAAATTTACATCCATTTTACTTCATACACAAATTTCCGGCGTCACACAACTTTTATAAAATAGACTGTTCAAACATAATTTGCCCGTAGCCACTAGGTGGCCTATGCGCAAAATTAACAAATTCTACATCTAAAATCGACGAGTCATCAACGAACAAACATGGGTAGACTTTTCCCCTAATCCCACTAATTCCATTTCCGATTGGTCTCCCATTTTTATAAAATTGTAAAGTCACGTGGTCATACGCAACTCCTATCACGTCTTGCTCCGCGATTTCACCGATATCTTCAAGTTCATCTCCGTTTGAAAAAAGCTTGGAGTTTTGAAGAGTCCAAGAGTGTTCGGTCAAGGGGGTAGAATTCAGTTCACAGCGCTCGGATGCCAGACCACAGCCCCATAACCCATCCGATTGAAGTTTCACTTAAAAATTTCAAGTAAAAAATTGAAAACGAAAGTTTTTTCTCTTTACAATAAGGTGTTTTTAGAGATACATGCTAGCTACGGCTTCTTCGTATTTGGAACCCCGTGAAACCATATATTGGCAGATATAGAATTAAATTCCGCTTCAGTTTGTAGAATTGGAATTTTGAATTTCAGGCTAGTTGACGGATTATAAATGATTTCGATGATTTTTCGGTAAATTTTGTCTCCAAAGTTGTTCCAATCAGGCCAAAATTTGGTCTGTAGACTGAAATGGGCACCTGGGCGTCAATATAATATTAGATTTCGTCAATGACGTCATTATCAGTCATTTTGAGGTAGATCCAATATCATATTCGAACTCCAGGTACCCATATTAGTCTACAGACCGAATTTGGGCCTGATTGGAGCAACTTTGGAAAACATTTTACGAAAAATCATCTAAATCCTTTATAATCTGGCAGCCGGCCTGAAATTCAAAATTTCAATTCTACAAACTGAAGCATAATTCAATTCTATATCTGCCAAATATATTCACGGGATTTCCAAATTTACAGGAGCCTTAGTTTGCCTTTATTTTCCAAAAACACTTAAGGTGCTATATCTGGATTATTGACATCTTCAAGGTGATATAGTTACTGAAAACTAAGAGCTCATGAGAAAAAAAAATGCTGATTGTAAGATCTAACCCTCATCTTTCGAAAAATGTATCACAAAATATTTTTGACCAATTACAGCACGATGGTAACATATCGTAACAAGAGGTCTTTTACCAAACTGCAAATACTATCTCCTCCCAACGGGTATATCAAATTGAGCTCAAATTTCACAAGATCACGCAACGGAAGTAATGTCAATCTTTATCTCCAGTTTTTTGATCGAGGCGACGAAACAAATCTACGAACGCCAAATAACCGACGATTTTTCAAAATTTCAGACTTCAAAAATCTATCGTCCTCCTACCGATATATTTGCAAAATGGCTCAAATTTTTATCAAGCGGGATATTTATTTAGTGACAAATCCAGTCGGGTCGAGTTCTTCGAAAAACGGCTCATGCCGATCGAAAAATTTTCAGAAGTGGTAACGGTCTAATGTTTAATCTCGGCAAATAGACTATTTCATTACCTGTAGATGACCGGTAAAACGGTCAAAATCCATAATATCGTTATTCATAAATTTTTGAACATTATATACGACTTCCGGCCATTCTTTAAGGGTAACTTTTTTGAGGAAAAATTTGGTGATTACTTTTGTTTGTCACGTGACGCCACTCTGCGAGGTGTCAAATTACAGCATTTCCACTGCCATGTTTTAATGAAAGGGATATAGGGTTGTATTATATGGAAAACCAGGATAAATTTTTAGAGAGAAACGATTTTGGGTGATCATTTTTTGTCACGTGACACCATTGCGGTGTGCAAATTACACATTTCATCTATGTTTTTAATGAAACGGGATATAATGGGGCTAATTATATGGAACAGGGGTACTTTTTAAGGAGAAAAATCTTTGGTTGATTATTGTTTTTTCCGTGACCCATCCAGCGCTGTCTAATACATTTAAAGAAATGGATTAGACGCTGCTTATAGAGAACCAGGGAACTTTGAAAGAGTCAAAAATATGATGGTGATAATTTTGGGTCACGTGAACCTATCTAAGAGTGCTAAATCCACGTTCCACGCATGTTTCGAATGGCAATATAAGGCCAAAACCATAAGGTAACTTGTGAGGGAGAAAATTTTTGTGATTATTTTACAGGCCAGAAAGTTTCGTAATGATCTCATTCACGATGAAAGAAAATGACTGCAAATCGGTTTTATTCATATTGATGATTTTTCAACTTTACTTATTCATTTTTCAAAAACCTGAAAAATGCTCACGCTGAACGTAGATTAAATATTATACATTAAAGCATCTTCGATAAGAACCTAAAATTTTTCATCAGGCCAAATATTCCACAAAGCGCTCCCTTGCAGTTACGCAGATTTAAGAAGTTGCTCATTGATTGCTCAAAATCTAGGTTAATATGTAAGGATTAACCCCGATGACTACGACGCCGGCAGCTTGATGAATATGGACTTGATGAGCCGAAAATCAAGTTCTTTGGGCGTTCACATTGATCTATTCTCGATAACTAGCTAAAAAATATTTTAACATATTTAGGGCTTGCTTTCAAGGCGATAAGAGAAAAAGTTAGTATTTTTGGGATATTAATTTTACCAATCATTGTAAAGAAAATAACCAAGCGACATATCTAGACGCAGGGATTAAATGACATTACTGCCAAACATAATTACAGTATAATAAACTTCAAATAAAACAACCTGGAAATACAGGACAGCGCCCAAAATACATTAATATGTAAATAATAGATTCTTGTATATATAATGAGTCATTCTTGCAAAATTTTCATTTTTAAGGGATAAAATGATGCTTTTGTTTGGCCTCTGACTGTATATTTTTTTGGTAACTTATATTATCAAATTATAAAGTTTTGGTCGACTTTTAAATGCTATATACTTCTACTAAAAAATTTCCGAAGGACATCAGTACAAAAACGAAAACAAATTTTTTGATGAACCCATGAGGTATTTATTATTAAAATACAGTATGTCACTTTTTGCTTTCTTTTTTCCAATGGTAAACCTCTACCGCCAATGAAACAATCAATTTAGCAAATACCACGTCTTTTCTAGATTAAACAATCAAACGGTTGAATTCAATTATGTAATGAAAAATAAGCAGCTATTTTTTTTTTGACATTTCATATTTGTTCTTCTGGCTAGCAGTCAAAATTTACCACCCTTGCTTTAAATTATTTCTGTCTATTTACTCCTAGGTTCGCCTATATTAAAGCCCATTCGAAAACATGGGAACGATGTATTTTACACTCTAGCATAGGTTCACGTACCCAAAATTATTCATCCATAATTTTTCTCTTCAAGTCCCCTGGTTCCTTATAAGCAGCGTCTTATCCATTTCTTTCCAATGTATTAACCACCGCTGAATGGCGTCACGTGACAAAAAAAATTCACCTAAATTTTTCTCTTCAAAAAGTTACCCTCGTTCCATATAACACCCTTATATCCCGTTTCATTAAAAACAGATTGAAATGTGTAATTTGACACACCGCATATGCGTCACGTGACAAAAACAAGAATCACCAAAATTTTTCCCTTAAAAAATGGCCCGGAAGTCGTATATTTAATTTCAAATTTCGTTAACCGATATTATGATTTTGACCGTTCTCTACCGTATACCGTCATCTTTTACCAAGTTAATGAAAATATAGTCTAATTTGCCAATCTAAACATTAAGTAACCACTTCTGAAAAATTTTCGAATCGATGAGCCGTTGCGGACATCAGACCTGACTGATGTTCCACAAATAAACATACACCGCCCAAGTATCCTAAAGAAAACTCGAAATATGATTTTTTTGGTCATTTTCCAAAAAATTTCCGAAAAAAAAAGTGCTTCGATTTTTCGAAAGTAGACTCAAAAGAAAGCTAGTGAAAACACTGATGAGAAAGTTGGCTTTACTCAAGTCATATTTAAGTTTAGTGGTCAAATTCGAGCAAAACGTTATTTTTAACTTCATCTTTAAAAAATACTTAGAAAAAAATCGAAAAAATGCGAAAATTTCGAATTTTTTTTGATGATGGGTTCGTTACACTTAATTTTTACCCCGTATCATTGGAGCATTTTTAAATGCCTCTAAGCCTTCATTTAATCAGACAGATATACCCCTTAGGTAAATCTATCATCTCTCTTTGAAAGTTTCGAGATTTCACAAAAAACATTTTAGAATGAACAAATGAGATTATTCTGAGATATACTGTAGTGAACTCAATTATTGCAAAAACACTTCTTTTTCTGCGATTATCATAAGATTAGCGCGAAAATTTGATGAACATCCCGCGGAATTTAGTCATTAGAGAATTAAAGTTTATCTATTATCGACGATAATTTATCGTACATGCGTGGCCTTTTTATTTTGAATATGATAAAACAATAGACCAATAATGTATGCTCCCAAATTAATAGCAAAAAATGTCAATTTCGTTACCTTCAAAGTATGCTTTATCTTGCATTATCGGCGCAGTTGCTATCACACCCCCAGTCCCGCAGAGCCTAGTGCCGCTTTTAACAATAACTGCATCCAATCCCATATTTAGCGCATCCAATTTAACTTGTGGCCTTTCTGGCTGGTCTATCGGCTCTTCAACCAGTGTACTCCAACCAAAACATGATGAACAACAGTTGAAAAAACTCATTTTTAATAGTGTTGTCGATATTAACTCATAAACCTTGATTTTTATCTGAAATTTATCTTTATTAAAATTAGATAGTTACAATTATTTCGTATTAACAATATTATAAATTTTAGGAAGTTATCAAATAACGTATAGAATAAAAAGAATAAAAGGAAGGGTAATGCTAGAAGGAAATTTTACGCAAAATTTCGAAAAATCTAGAAAATCAGCCCCTTAAAAATGATTTTGTTGACTAACTAGAATCATTGTGTGTCCTATGTGATTTCAAATTTTCCAGCAGATTTAGGAGTGTGTAGTAAAATGTCGACGACGGTATTTAATATTTATAAAAGTACCGTCGCCTTAAGGTTCAATTAGAAAAATAGTAAAAAAATTGATAATTTCTATTTCTCAGCGAAATAACAATTTTTTAGCAAGATAATTTTATTGGTGTCAAATTTCAACTTGAAGAAAAATAACCTAGGGCGAAATGATTTTTCAGAAAAATCGTTTCGTTTTATTTATTGACGTTCAATGACAACTCCTGCTTTAATTAAGTACTACTGAGCTGTCTAAAACGTAAACAGAGCTTTTTGGTGTGTAGGATTATTTTTAAATGGGTATTTTACTATGTGAAATCATTTTTTTTATATTTATTGGCTTGATTTAAGCGCCGTATAATACTCGTGAGCGCCACCTGTTATTGACAATTTTAGCAAAATCTGGCGCTAAAGTGCTTTAAATTAAAATGTTCCAAATATTTTTTAGATCATCTAGTGATAACCCTGATTTTAAAAAAAACTTTGATTTTTGTTTAGTTGGCTTTTTCAATCGGTTATTTCTGAGGTAGGCACTTTTCTAAAGGCCTTAAATTTGAAAAATATTTTTGAATAATCTAGAAATTTTGATTGATTTTGAAACATTTAAAATAACGAAAAGCTATCAAGCAAATCCGTAAAAGATATCGTAACGTATAGTTTCATCGGGTCAAAAAGGGATAAATTATAGCCATTGAAAGCTAGACAAATAGATTCTAATGACGTTTGTCACATCACAATTATGAACTGCAAAATTTTAAAGCGAAATTAAGAATTTAATTAACTCTGTAGAGGACAATATGACTTCAATTTCATATGTGAAAAGGCACTTAAAAGGTTATCGACGCGAAATAAAAAGGTTATCGTCGCGACGATAACTAATCGTTGAAACTAGAGAGTCTCGCTGTCTAATTTTTCGAAAACCTTTTTTGAAATCTTTTTAGTTTTTCATTAAAAATAACGTATTATTTTTATTTGTTTTTCCGACACTGTTTTTCATCGGAAGAAACTCGTTTTTCGAAGAAAAAATGACTTGAGTTAAGAAAAGTTTTTGTTGATATCTCTTGGCTTTTCTGATATTAAGTACAGTCAATGACTTCAGAAGGACAAGATAAACCAGTGGCCCTATGATATAAGCAATATTTTGGGCAAACAAAAAATTTCAATTCTTCAAACAATGAAAATCTTGAATAAATTGACTAAAAATCACTTTTATAGCAAAAACAGTAATTTTCGAACACTTTTTTTTGATAATTTACCTTAATTTTCAATAAATTTCATTTTTGAGTCAGTTGTCTGTCCTTTTAAAGTCATATCACTGTAAATGTATGGTGAAATTGAGAATAAAATTTCAAATTGACAACAAAATGACGTTTTAAGTGCTCTTGAACATAAAAGAATTGATAAACAAAACATTAGAATTATGGTGGAGGTATCTTGCGCATGAAAAATTTATTTTCAGGTTTGAATTGCCTGAAAACGCTTAGAAATTCAATGCGTTTTTCATGCCTTTTTAAAATTAAAATACAATTTTCGTTGCGAAAGATACCTTTCACCTAGAATTATTGCTGCGTGTTGATTCGTTGTGGTGATAATCTAGACGGAGACGGGTTTTACACTTTTTCAAGATAGGTCCATTTTTTATATTTTGGAGCAAAAAGGAATGATATGTAGAAATATTATTTAGGCACATAAATAAGGGAGGAGATACTTACAGTTGAATAAAGAATTGCTCAGAATATGCCTTATACTGAAAACACATGATTTTTTTGGCTATTTTTAAAAAGTAGGTGACTGATAAAAAAGGCAATAAAAATTTTGACACTTGGACGGCCAACCTAAAAACTATAAATGGCCACCTACTGTATTATTATGAGCGATATTAGGAAGATCAAAGATAGACAGTTAAATAAATGTTATAGCGTTTCATCCATTTTTATTTCAAGCTATGTTTTTCAGGATAAACAACTGTGTCCACTTGGAGTCTGTTTAATAGGACGCGTCATATTAACATAAAAAGAAGTGGTCCACGAAAAGTACTTTACTGTACCATAAAAAGATACGTACTTTTTATATTAATACGACGCGTCTTACCAAATTGACTATACTGTCATTTTTATAATAAAGATTATTTCAAAACCAATTTATTCATTTCAAGTTAAATCATGGTAGAGCTTTTTTGAGCTATCAATAAAACACATACGGAAAAATTAATTTGACCGTTTTCATTTCAAGAAAATATGGCCATGAATTCATTCCTTTTGAAATTTGACACCAATAATCGTGGTCGACATCTTCAGCAGAAAGTAGACGGGAAGGGGCTCATTTAAAAAACCAATCCGTAGCTCAAATGGATGAATTATGGACGGCTGTTAAAACATAACCCCTTCTTTTAGTGTTTTAAACTGTTGCGATTTTTATTTTCTTCTGAAAATTAACAAAAATAAAAGTAAATTGATAACAAAAAAATCATTATGCGAGAAAATTACTATTTTCTACGGCAAAACGTAAATGTTTTAAACTCTTTCCGGATGCGATATTTTACTGTAAACCCATCATTTTCAAAGTTTTAAGAAAATACGGCGGAAATAAAAATTTTATGCGAAACCCCATGAAAGTTTAATTCTAAAAAACAATAAAGAAATAAAAATAGACTTGTGATAAAGCGAGAATAATCGATGTGTAAAAATAGGGGTTAGGGTTAATTTTTAAAGTCGTCAGACGGCGTTTTGACTTTCATTAAACCTTAGAGTAGTCTTCATTGTGGTACCGATTTCAGAAGAAGTACACATCAGAAGTGAAAAAATATGTTCGTAATGTACTCGAAGGGTTCGGTCAGCAAAACTTGGCGGGGGTTTGGTCTCCCTTCGAGAAACCGGTATACGGGCAAAAAACCGGTTAAAACTACAATGCCGGTTTCAGGAAGATTTATAACAATTGGTAGTCTTTCTGTACCATTGGCCTTTAGAATTTTTCGGAGCACTCGTTCTGGGGTCAAATTTGTGTAATATGACACCAACGGGGTCAAAATTTCAACAATGACTCCTAGGGGGTCAAATTACCTTTCAGGGGAAAGAAATTTCATTGCGATTTTCCAAAAATATCAAAATTATATTTTTTTTTTATCATGTAACCCCCGCCAAGTTTGTCCGAACCCTTCCTGAGTACATACAAAAGATTTTTTCTTCTGATGTGTACTTCTTCTGCAATCGGTACCACAATGAGACTACTCTAAGGTTTAATGAAAGTCAAAAGCCGTCTCAGAACTTTTTCGTAAAGTAGATAAGAGTTGATAAACTATTTACAGAACAGAATTAAATACAATTTAAATAGAGATCAGACTCTTCTGATAAATATTGAGAGTCGACAATTGACCTAGGGAGGAGGATCCAAATTTGGCAGGAGTAGAAATCAATTTTTTATTAATTTATTGAGACCTGAAATAAAAATGACAATTGAGAAACTTCAAACATTTTAAACCGCTCTCTTGCGCTTTTTCGCCCTCTTTTGCAATTCTTATCGGTATTATTTGATTATAAGCACTCAAGGGGGGTCGATAGTGAAATGTATAAAAAGTGAAACGTATAAATTTGAGATTTTGAACATGAACAGGCAAGAACAAGAGTTCTAGAGCATAAAATTCCAATTTTTTTGCTGGATCAGGTTATTGAGATCAAATTCTTCAAAATGATAAGAAAAATATTTTTTTGCGTCACCCAATTATTTTGAAAATGCAATGAAATCATGAAAAATACAGATTTTGGTACATTTACAAAATGTTAAGCAAATTTATATTTTGATTGGGCTATGCAAAAAAATAATTTTTTCATCATTTTGAAGAATTCGATCTCAATAATCTGATCCAGCAAAAACATTGGAATTGTATGCTCTAGAACTTTTGTTCTTGCCTGTTAATGTTCAAAATCTCAAATTTATACATTTCACCATCGACCCACTCAAGGGCTGTTTATAGAAGCAACTGACTCGTTAAATTACGGTTGCTTTTTCGCTAAACATTCTTTGAATCATTTTCAAATTGTGGCATGTAAAAAATATTACTTACAGTACAAATGTTTTTTTTGAGAAATTGCTTAAAAACTTGTTTTTTAAGGATGTGGGTGACGATAATTGGGCTCTTTTTATCAAATTTTCAAGTGAAGTTTCTGAGAAACCTGGCTTCAGAAATATTTTTTTTAGTACAACTCTCCAGGAAGTTGCCAGTACTATTCAGAACATCTGATACTTCAACCTACGATCAGAAAATGATTTTCAGTAGGCGTCCCTAAAAGGACTACTCCTCATTCATTCCTCACAATTTTTTCTTGTTATTTGCAATTCCACTTCCATATATCGATGCGCATCCCACAACATAGCTCTTTATTCAAAATTTTGCCCCTAGTGGTCAAAACAGCTTATTTGGGAGCCTCACGCAAAAGCCTACTCCTCCTTGAAAATATATAGAAAATTTTCAATGTATGCATGAATTCACCGCAAAGCCTGGCTTATGGTCATAACAGAGCCCTTTTTTTGAATTTTCTCTCTAAAGTCTTAGAAAATACTAGTCAATTTATCGATTTTGTTGAAATTTTGAAAAAAAGGTTGAAGTTAACCGTTTTTCGGCAGTATTTCGACTTGAGTGTCTTAATTTTCAATAGTCAAACGTTATAAAAATTTTAGATCCAAATTTGTAACTTTTATTTCGAATCTTAAAATTTTCAAAATTATGGATTATGAGTTTGAACATAAATTTTTTTTTTACCGGTATGTAAAACCGATTTTATTTGAAAAAACCAAAAATTAAAAAAAAATCCTTTAGGAAATTCTTAAGAAGTTGAACAAACAACGAGAAATTCTCTACAAAATAGGTCAATCAAAAAAGTATCCTAATAACTCTCAATTATCGTTGGAAATTTGGTTCTACGATGTGTAGTTTACAAGATATTAACCCTCAAAAAAGACAAAATCGTCTTCTTTCACGAGGGGTACCCCCTTAATAACATTTTCAAAAAAAAATTGTACTGAAAGTTATATTTTTTTCTGGGCTACAATTTAATAATAATTCGAGGATTGTTTGGCAGAAAAGGTTTGCCGTTCCCACCTTAGTTGAAATGAACGAAAAGTAAAACTACAAGTAACTTACTTAATTACTGAAGCCATTTGTGTCTGCATATTGATTTTGACCCCCTACGAAGAAATCTTCGAGTTGATTTTGAAGCGCTTCAAAAGTAGGTCGTTTCATTGGGTCCTCGTCCCAACATGAGGTCGTTATAGTCCATAAATGATCTGGGCAACCAGTAGGTTTAGTCATTCGACTTCCAGCTTCAACGAATTCAAGTGTCTTAAATATAATTTTGACCTTTTCATTTTAACTCCACAATTTCAAATTTTTAAGGAAAAATCTACAGTGAAGTCCGTTTAACAGGACGCACCCTATCAATCTAAAAAGTACTGTCAGCCGAAAAGTACTCAGACCTGTACCAAAAAAATATATCTTGACTATGAAACATATGTAAACATAATGATATGTTCTACGTATCAGTACTTATGGCCGTGCTTTTTATGCTAACATAAAGCTACTTTATCGCTGGACAGTACTTTTAATCAGTTGATAGGCGTGCGATCCTGTTAGACGCACTTCACTGTAATTCGACCTGGGCGACCACTATTTGATTTATTTTATACCTTCATATGTACGAATAATTTTGTCTATAGCGCAAGCGCAGTGGGCTCTCTGACTCAGAACACCTCTTAACTGAAACAAAAGTTTGAACTCTTGGCGCGGACTTATCCTTAAAATATGACACTAGTGTATGCATTATTCAAAGTTTACAGGGGGTGGCTTAGGCGGACCTTTGTTCGCATGGTTTTTGACTATTGAGGCAAGATTGTTGAGAAGAATTGAAAACAGATGGAAGTCAAATTAAAAAAAATATATTGATTTTCACACAATCTTGAAGTCAAATTGAGAAAAAAATGGTTCTTTCGGACATATAACTTAGAGAGCTAGAGAGCATAATTCTTCAAAACGCCAATAATATCTATCTCCTCCCTAGCGTTTTTTTATTGGATTAATATAATATAAAGGTATGCAAATGATTTTTTGATTATAAAAAACGCCCCCTCCAAATATTTTGAAAATTCACCTCAGAATGCTCTCGACGCCAATTTACCGCTTTTTTCAGTCCATTTTTTAAATCTATCTCTTCTTCCTCAATTTTCGAAAATTTAGAAATTTATATTCTCAGGACATATATAACGCATGCACTTTCGAAACTTTTTCCCTCCAATTTTTGCTAGAAAAAAAAAGACCAGCAATGTGAAAAATATTACTTTTTTTATATCTTATTTTATTTGAAGATCAATTTAACTAAACCGGCCTGGCAGAGCAATTCATTTTTGTTAATTAGATGTTTGTAAGTCCGTGTAGTCTCAAAAGATATTGAACAATATAGATTTAAATTCGAACTCGTTACGTCTGAAAATACGGTTCAACATAAATTTATCCAATTATATCTTTAATTTCCAAATTGCGAGGCTACTTTTGTGTCGTATAGAATCGTGGGAAACAATCTGACTGGTGAAACTTGATGTTTATCGCCTTTTAAAAAATGTTGTTTAGTACGCGCACATATTTTATCGATAAAAATAAATCTTTTTTTGGCGGCTAACCAAAAAAGCAAAAAAACAATTTGCGGCACAATTATTTCGTATACTATAACTTTGATATTATGATCAAAATATGTTTTGCTAACCATTTTCTAGGCTCTAAATTTTAGGAGGAAAACTCAACTTTATGGCTACATAAAACACCAGCTGAACTCGCAAAATCAACAACATTAATTGATGGCAGATGTGAATTTAAGATACTTATTTTCCAAAAAAGCCGCCGCGATTTTGTCGTCATGGTTATAATTCATTCTTTCGGTAATTTCTTTGATTTTTAGCAGATTGGTCGGTCTCAATTTTTATTTAAAATGAGATAAAATTTGAAAGACACGAAGAGATAAAAATTGGAAGGGACGAAAATTTGGCAAATATTCTAGAGAATTCTTAGAGATAGGAACAGATTTTGGTAAAAACCATTCGATTTTTTCATGGCCCGAGTTATTGTTATGATATCCAATTTTTATTTAAAAATATCAATTTGAAAGACCCAGGAGGGTAAATTGAAAGACGAAATTTTCAAAATCTAGAAATTTACTAGAAGGAGATAGGAAAATTTGGTAAGACCAATTGATATTTCTTCATCGGCCGATATAGTCAGAAACTATTTTATATTTGAAGTCAGTGTCCCCGATGGCCGTAAAAGCTCGCCTTGGCCACCCCCTTAAGTACACTAGTGCAAAAAATTTTCAAAAAAAACGCCCAAAGTTGAGTTTTGTTTCAGTTAGAAAGACCCAACAGTACATTTTCGATCGAAAAAATTTCAGGTCTACTTTTTTCTAAATGCCTACATTAAATGTCTGTATATTGTAATTTTGCGTAGGCAGGAATCAGCAGTACAAGTGAAATAAAAAATTTCGAAATGTTTGATTTTTCTAATAAATTATTTCTCTTTGCATTGAAAGCAACTGATTTAGGTTAAAAAAATATCTCGAAATTGGTATTTTTATGACATAAGATTTTTAATTCCTGAACTTTTTACTTAAAATTGGCAAACTTTTAATGCCGACGAATTTTTAGAGAAAAGGATAAAAGAATCGACCAAAAATGTACTCCCCATAATTTAAAAAAAAATTGGACTCTCTGGCGCCACAATTTCAAATTTTTAGGAGGAAATGTACTATTTGTACTTGATGGCGTATTTTAAAGAGCTTATTTAATAATAATATCGTTTTGACACTCACGCCCTCAGCATGAGGGAATTCGATAAATAAAAACTTTGGCTTTATAACTTGAAGAAATTTTTTTTCAAAAAAATCAGGTTTTTACCTGTCTATTATTCATTCCAGGATATGGTGTTCTTCCTTTTGTCACGATTTCTGTTAATAAAACTCCAAATGACCACACATCAGATTTAATGGAAAACCTATAATATAATGCTGCCTCTGGAGCCGTCCATTTAATCGGGAATTTTGTATTATTATGTTCTGGGTTGTATTCATCTTGATCCAGGATTCGAGCAAGACCAAAATCGGCGACTTTGACATTTCCATTCGTGCCCACCAGCATATTGTCCGCGCGGACATCACGATGGACATAATTCATTCGCTAGAATTTCACATTATTTACGGATATCAGTCTCCTAGAGGACAGGGAACATTGAAGATCCAAAAGAAAACTACATAAAGACAAAAATGCTACTGGTACGGATAGTGTTTTAAGAGAAAATGATTCGCACAAAATTTTTAAAATGTCAAACCGAAGAAAAAAACCTGACGAAAAATTGCATTAGATGCCAAAAAATGGCCTCGATGAATGTGTAGTTTTCTCAATACCGTTTTTTTTAATTTTACCGGTAAATTCCCGGACAAACGTTTAATAGGCAAATCGTCCATTGATTTTTCTCAGACTGTCAGAATTTCGAAAAAATCCAGTGAACGGTTTATAAGTTACCATTTGGGGTCACTTTAGGATATTCGGGGTTAAATTAGAATATGATATCCAATTATTTTAAAATTTTTGATCTATTTCAGTCATTTTAAATTATTTTCGATAAATAATTTTTTTTTAACATATCAGATGGTAAACATATCCTACAGAAGATGGCTTTTAATAGGAAGCGAATGGTCCCCAACTTTTAGTCATTTATTTGAAGAAAATGGCTAGAAGTTGGAGCCCGTTCGCGTCATATTATAAGCTCACTGCTGTACTTACCTCGAATGACCTAAACTGACCTTAGATGATAATAAAAAATTGTGCCCGTAAGTTTTACCTCAATATATGCCATTCCTTGTGCAACCATAGATCCAATGTCAACTAATTGTGGAATCGTGGCATGTTGTCCCTTTGCATTATCTTTCAAGTAATGTAAAAGTGATCCATTGCACATGTATTCAGTGACAATCATTAGAGGATCTGTCGAGCACACTGCATATAAGGACACTAGTCGAGGATGGCGCAAAGTTTTCATCACTTCGGCCTCTTGTTTGAACGCTTCGGGGTCCATTGCACCAGAGCGGATTTTTTTGACTGCAACTTCTACACGATCATTCCATAATCCTTTCCAAACCTAAATTAAGGTAGATATGGAGTCAAAAATATGCATTTTAAGGGGGCTGTATAGGCTGAAAAGCTTTTTTCAAGGGCTCATAACTTTTTACTTCTTAATAACCATCTTATAAAAATTCCAAGGATAGTAGCTCGTAATCTCTAGAAAATTTTGTTTTCATAGCATGTTCGACCAACCGCAAATTAATTAAGTCAACCGCGAGCAAAATTTTTTTAAAAGTCGTATTTTTCAGCTTATTTCAGAAAAATTTTATTTTTTCACAAATCATGTATATTTAAAAAACGAAAAAACTATCTCGTTTTTTCGATTTTTTACCTAAAAGTGCTTCAAAAATAGTTAAAAGTGACGTTTTTGCCACTAAAAGTCGTATTTTTTTTCATTGTATTTACTAATCCATTTTTATACAAACTGAACATTTTAGAGGCAATTTAAAAAAAAATGGTATGTTCTAAGATTACCTAGAAACGGCAACATTTTCTCATTTTAAGCACTTTAAAATTTCAATATTTTTTGACAATTGTTAATTTCATATAACTAAACAGGCCACGTTGAGATCAAAAATCGAGAAATTAAGTTGACAGTACTACGAGTTCAGAATATATGGACTGCCTTTACAAACCCCTTTAGAAGGTACAGTTCACTTTGAAAGATTTTCTTAAAATTTCGGACCAGACTTATTCGGCCAAAAAAATCACATTGGTGTCGTATCTCTCAGATATCAAGATCGGCAACCAGGGGACGTCAAAGATAAAAAATCAGAAGAAATTTTTCTCTTTGACTGCACAACCGATCAATCAAAAATTATTATGGCAAAAATATAATCTTCTACCTTTTATCAGGCCAAGCTGTTTTCTAGCTAATCTGGTTCAAGAAATAATTCTTTCGAACAAAAGGTACTTAAAAACAAGCTCGGCCACATAAGATAGTAATCGGCCAATAATCGGTTGTGCAGTCGGTGAAAAAAAATTACTTCTCATTTTTGGTCTTGGAAGTCTCAGATCTTAACATCTGAGGGTTTCGACACTACTACCATTGTGAAATTTTGTATTTGGATCCGAAATCAAGCTATCTGAATTTCAGCAGGCTTTTGGTCCCTAAGTCAAAATTTTGAGAGAAATATTTCAAAAGTTTGCAGATATTTAGATTCTTACCTCTCCAAACATTCCTCTGCCAAGCCTATCTGTTAGTTTTATATCCTTAGGATTAATTTCCCATACATCTCTTGCTAACCCTCCAGTGGAAATTGGCTCTTGCATCTGAGGACATGGTTCGGTTAATTTATAACTGAATATGTATGTTAAATAATATAAACTCGGTCACGGGTAATTTTTCACACATTATCATCAAAGTTTTAAAGCAAGAAAAGTCGGGTAGAAATTTTCGGGTACGAGACCAGAAAACCAAATACATGAACATATAACAGGAAAAAGTTCGCGAAATCGACAATTTTGAAAATTAAAGTGATAATAAGAAAAAATTAATTCCATCAAAATATTCATTGTGTTTGATTTGCTAGAAAAAATATTAGCAATTATGATCTGATATTGACTATAGGATTCTAGACAAATTGAAAAAATGTTATACTGTCGTATTTGTCTAAGCGGACGTTTTTGAAAAATTTCAAAACGTCCGCTTAGACAAATACGACAGTAATATATCGATTACGGGGGCTCATGGCAAATATAAGCTACTTTTTTAGCCAACATTTTTATATAATTCGGCTTTTGAAAACGACTAATCCGATTCAGTTCTTAGATAGCTCATACTGAGTGAATCTAGTGAATAATAAAATAAAAATGGTCCGAATCGGACCATTTTTAATTTTTTCTTTGAGATGACTGAAATTGTTTAATTATAAGTTTTTGTTAAAAATTTGGAAACAATGGTTTGATTCAGACCATTTTTTAAATTTATTTTTCTCTGAATAGTTTTGCTCAGTTTGAGCTATCTTTAAGGACTTACGGATGAGTTGTTTTCAAAAGCCGAATTATATAAAAATTTTGGCTAAAAAAGTAGCTAATATGTGCCAGGAGCACCGGTAATCGATATATTATTTTTTGGTCCTCAGCACGTTAGTGTTTAAGATCAAACTATAGTTAGGATGCGCAGCGCAAATCTCTAACTTTTGAACGGTTGCTGTTGAAGAAAAACGAAATAAAAAAATATATTTTTTACAAAAAACGTTGTATCACAAAGTTTATGAAGTACACTAGCAAAAATTGATAATGCCTCGTTTTTTCTAATCAAGATAATTTTTCTAACCAAGGCTATTTTCCGCCACATACATGAATTAATAATTTGAAAATAGTCGAAGTCCTTCAAAATTACATGTATATCTCTAAATTAATTATCTGAAAATCAGCCTTACGCGATAAGAGTTATTGAAAATGCACGTCAAAAACTTATGGTAAGGTAACTTTTTTGCAAACCCCAATCTTTTGACTTCACCCCATTCGAAAAATGAACGAGATATTTGCATTTCGTGCCCAAATCGCATGAAATCAAAAAAATGGGCTTAAAAAAGTCACCTAACCAAATTGTCTTACCACAAAGTGTAACCACAACATTTTTTGTCAAAAAACCTAAAAAAATTCTAAATCATAGAAATGTAACAGCCTAAAATGTTTTCAAAATTCTCGCTTACCAAAGTCCATCAGCTTGTGTCATGTAGTGATGAACTAAGTCATTCATTGTATTGAAAGGAGCTCGAGTCGAAATGTAAAATCCTTTGTTATTATCCAGTTTTCTAATCCTGTAGTGTTTAACAGCCCTGTTTGGCGCCATCACCGACATGCTAAAAAATTAAATGTCACAATTTGAAATGAACCAAAAAATTCTTAAATTGTGATAAAGTGAAATTTTTCTATCTGGCCTGTTGATTTAGCTTCTAAATTTGTTTTTTGCTAAATTATAATTTAAAAAAGTTGGGCGCTGAAGTTAAAGTTCGAATTCACTTTTGGTGCCAAACTATATATCGGATTATATTTATTTTTATACACAAAATGACCGCAAAATTATATTCTTTCATCGAAATAAACAAAAAATTAAATGGTAAAAATATTTCCGCTGCTATCGCTAAAATGTGTTTTTTTTCAGTAAAAAGCCTTTTAAGGATCCTAGACCTATTATTGAAAATTGTTTTGAAATCTGATAATGTTATCTGTGCAACGCTTACTAAGGTTACGCCGAGGCGATCTGAATCGTATGTTTTAAACGATAGTTCTGACCAATTATGTGAGGGGCGCACGAATTTTTAGGTTTATCTTATTAAAAAATGATCAGAACTATTGTTAAAACATACGATTCAAGATCGCCTTAGCTAAGATTTCACAGAATAACATAATCAGATCAAAAACCTTTTTCAATAATAGGTCTAGGATCCTTAGGTAGTTTTTTTTGGGACAGATTTGACTTTTACCACGGACGAACCGCATGAGATATCAAAAAACGTTTTTTTGCATTCAACTGGAAACTAAAAAAGCTTGGCCAAGAAAAATTTTTCTAATTTTTGAAATTTTTTGAAAATTCGAGATTTTCAAATGACCGGAATGACCCAATAGAGTATCATACGAAACTTGAAGAAATTCTAAGACTAATGGGCCATTAGTAATGGCTGAAAAATAAAATTCCAAAAATAAAGTTTTATTAAGATTTTTCAAATGACAAAGTGGTTAAAAAGTAAAATCTGTCGCGTCTAAAAAAAACTACCTTTGCCCCCATGCCATTTTTTAACAAAGCAAGATATTCTCAAAATGTTTGCTGCATCCAACAACTAAGAAAAAACTTAAACGACCAAAATTTTGAATTTTTACCGGAAGTCCGATATACCGGAAATCGTCGGTGAAAATTTAAAATGACGATTCTGAGAAAACTGCCCATAGCGTAAATTCACTATTTCGACATCTATTACAACTTTTGACGAAATTTTTTGGCAGAAAGTTTTTGTCATATGACCCTTCTAAAGAGGTCAAATTACAGTTTGCTCATCTTTTAAGCCTTCCTGTTGACCTGAAAATATACCTACCTTGCAGTTTTTCAAGGAAAATGTTTGGCAGATTTTTTTGCCATACGTCACCTCTAAAGGGGTCAAATTACAGATTTTGCGTTATTTTCTAAAAATGTTTTGGGGTGTCAAATTACAAAAAATTTCTGACGAATAGTTGTACGAGATGACAAAAAATCGAATTTAAGCTATGGGAAGTTTTCTCAGAATCGTCATTTTCAATTTTCACCGGACTTTCCGGTAAAACATCCAAAAATATTGGTCGTTAAGTTTTTCTTGGCTGTTGGATGCAGAAAACCGTTTGGGAGTATCTTCTTTGTTAAAAAATGGCAAAGGTGGGGTGACAAAAAAGCTACCTTAGGCTTTTTACTGAAAAAAAAAACATTTTAGCGATAGCGCGGAAATGTTTTTACCATTTAATATTTTGTTTATTTAGATCAAATAATATAATTTTGCGGTCATTCTGATATAAAATAAATATAACCCGATGTATAGTTTCGCACCAAAAGTGAATTTTAAACTCTAGTGAGGGAACCGCTCATCAAAAAGCTGTGAGACCGCACCAATCGATTTTTTTTGGTCTTTAGTATAATATAAATTTTCAGGGCAACTTTTTTAGCGGAAAGTACCCCTTAGAGGGGTTCTGGTGCTAGCACAGCAATTGCTGGAGATTTGACTACTTTTTGAAGCCTTATACATTTGGTTTGGGATGTTGGAAAGTTAAAATAAAAATAAATATTGTTCCGTGAACACTGGTCCGGATTTTGAGATATGTCAATTTATATAAAAAATCGTAATAAGCTCGTGAGACACTTTACGAGAACGCTTTTTCCAAGCCTTTATTTGTCTCCAGCAGATATTTCTCGCGGAGTTTATTTCCAAGTTGATTTAAACTTTCAAAATAATCAGAAACATCGTTGACCCTAAAATGTTGGGCTTTTTAAAACAGATTACGTTTTGGTTATTCGTAATAATGAAAAATGACTTGAAAATGACTTTCGTAAAATGGATATATCTGTTTAATATATTTTAAGGGTATCCCGGTTCCTACATTTTCTTGCAGTTATTATGTCATAAAAATGCACCAAATCAATAGTTTATGTTTTGAACCCACAAAAAACAACCCAAATGACAACAAAAATTTTTTCGAAAATTTTGGGTTTTTTCGATTTTTTTCTAAGTATTTTTCTCAAAATTATATTCAAAAATAACGTTTGTGTCATTTTGACCCCTAAAATTCAAAATATTGGGTTGACGTAAGCCAATGTTTCTCTTCAGTGTTTTCCCAGCTTTTTTTGAGCCTATCAAAAAAATCGAAGCACATTTTTTTTCGGAAATTTTTTCACGTGATCTTCAAAAAGTTATATTTTGAGTTTGGCGTCGAAATTGAAAAAAAAAAGCTCCCTCAGAAGTTTTTATTTGTTTCGAGCTACCGTTTGCAAAAAATTTGAGGGAATTATGAAATTTAACCTAGGAGGAGATAGATTTCCGTGAACAAAGTCCAAAAAACGGTGCTTTATCGCATATTCTAGAAAAAATTAGCACTATCGACAAAAGCGCTCCTCAGAAGTTTTAAATACTAATATACAGTTATGTTAAAATTTAGGTTTATTTCAAAATAAAACCTGGAAGAAGATAGATTTTCCGTTTTGACTAGGTCTCCCTGTTTCGCTATTCTGTCTGGGAGTGTATGCATGCAAAAAAAAATTTTGACACATGTTTGTACGCAAGATGAAGGCTCAGTTTTACAAAGCTGGCTATCTGAATAATATCTTTGACGCCTGTTGGCTAATATTTATCGAGAATATGTCAAATTAGGGACCGGGATACCCTTAAATTTTTTTTTTGTTAAAACAGAAAATATTAAGCACAAAACAATATATCAGACGTTGGGATTTTATTTTTGTCATTTTGCGGTAATCTCTTTTGATCATATAAAACGTGCGCACTGCTATAAACATAAAAGCAGCATGTCAATATCATAACAAACAATCAAGGGCCTGATTTCAGTTAGTATAGTGTTAAACTTATAAAAACATACCTTCCTAGCTCAGTTTTTGATGCTGAATTCAATTTCGTTATCAAGATAACATTTTTTTCCATATTTATGTGATATGCTATTTTTGGTTAAAACTGTCAAAAAAGGGTTCAAAGTCGAATTACAAAAATTTTCTTCGCCGAAATTGATTTCTCAGGACCGATTGACCCAGGAATTGTATTTATTTGCTTGATTTATTTAAAAAAAAAAGATAATTTTTGCATGCAATCCAGCACCCAGAACCCTCATAAGTAGTTTTTTTTAAAGGGCACCACCCTTCTCGGGTATAAACCGGAATATATTTTTTTTTCTTGAAATCAGCTGGAAATTTTCATTTTTGTTCATCCTGATATTACGCCCATCTATACATTTACCGCTTGAACTATACAGTATAGACTATACTGTATAGTCTAAACTTTTGATGAATTTCTGGAAGAAAAAAAACAAGTTTCGTTTTTCTCCTCAAATTTTATACTGAAATTGCCTATATCGAAAATCTTCCCTACTGCGCCTTTTACACCAGTAGGCGTAAGTGACTAATGAAATAGCGGGATTCTTGAATTAAGTCGACAATCGAGTATTNTTACGCCTACTGGTGTAAAAGGCGCAGTAGGGAGGATTTTCGATATAAAAAATATCCGGTTACCAGTAAACCGGTAGACCAGCAAACATTTCTCTCTTGAGCTTTTTTGTTGGCAATTGAATGCAAAAAACCGTAAGGTTAACTACAGTAGAATGACTTTAAACGGACGGCCCGAGTCAAAATAAAAAGTACTGTACCGCGAAAACATTCATCATAAAAAACACTATAGACTATGGACCATAGTCTATGGTCCACAGACTATGGACCATAGACTATGGTTAGGCCACTGGGGATTTCTCGATTTTTAAGTTGGCCATACAAATAAATTTCACCTGTACTAATACGTTTTCGACCCTAACTAAGAAGAATATGACCATTAAAAATTCTCAGACCACCACTAGGTTGGCGTTAAAATTGTGTTTGAAATATCAAAAACAGTGATTTTATTGATAAAAGTACTTGTGGAAAACCGGGAAGTTTCATACCAGCATCAAACGCGAAATGAAAAAAAAAACTTTGAAAAAAATATTTAATTTTGTGGATTTTTTTTCTAAAAAAACTGAAAAAAAACTCATAATTATTATGGCTGATAAATCTTTTTCTCAACATACGATTTTTTTATTTTCTTGCCTCAGCCCATAAACTTATTATCATTCTGAAAAAATAAAACCAAAATACATTTTCAACCAAAAATAATTTTTTAATAGTAAAGTTGAAGTGTACCCTAGTCTTATCAGAGGGAATTTAGCGACGCAGAATAACATTCTTATTTTATAAGACAACCCTATCGGTCGGTTTGTCGTTTAAAGTCATACTACTGTAGCTAAGTTCAAACTTTTTCTCGAGAAAAAAAATGCCAATAGTTTTCTGGTATTACTTGGATTTTTTACTTTTTAAAAAACTGAAGAAAATAAAATTTCAATTGATGATAAAATCAAGCTTTTGTATAACGATTTGCCCAATGTTTGTTGTCGCAGCCAAAAACTTATGGTCTTTACTATTAAACACAAAAAAATTCAAAAATATCCATAGAAAATTCAAAAAAGTTCATAGGCGTGTTTTTTCTAATGCAATACGAGAGGTGTCATTGCGTCGAATGTTCTCGAATGCCACTCATTGACCTTCCAAAAATGTCGACGCCTAATGAGTTCGATACTGGATACAAGTTGTTTTTTCTAAGACGGATTCTTACCGAATAACCGGTGTTTACTAAACAGGATTTCTCGAGCACAGCATATAGTCAGATGTTGATTTTTTCGGCATCATCTAAAATTTTGACACAAATTTCTAGGGTCAAATTTTGTAATAACACCAAATGGGGTCAATCATTAAAATGTACCTACGATCATGTTACAATACCAGGAGAAAGATAATTTTAAGCGGTTCAATATGTAAAAATTGGATTATTTATGTAATACGACCTGTTTATACTATAATTAGCATGTCCACCATTAATTTCGACTTATAGAAATAATGGGTGGATTGTTCCGAACTTTCTGGGTGAAATATATTGCAAAATGGTAAAAAATTTATGAAAATTTTTTGGTCAAGTGATCAAATATAGCGATTTTTCGTTTTTTCAGTATAATTAAATAAAAAGAATGCCAATCGGTTTTTTGGGTCAAACTGTCACTTATAAATGAAATTAACACACTTTTGAGAAAAAAAATAAAATATTATTTTTGCTCCAAAACCTCTAATTTTCGAGAAAAAACGTAAAGGAGAAAAAGGGATCCGTTTGATCGACAACAATTATTTATTAATATAATTAACCGCCTTTTGAACTAGTTAAGCACCAGTTTGTTGACATACACTAAGATAGATGTCTGCAAAATTTGGCTAAAAATGAACATCTATCAACGTAGTATCGATATAGACTATAATGAACAGAAAGTCCTGACGCATTTATAGCCATAAAGGGTCATATTACATAAAAAATCCAAATTTTTTAAATATTGGAACCGCCTCAAATTATCTTCTCTGGTATGTACAGAATCCGTAGGATCATTGTAATTTGACCCTATTTTGGTGTCATATACAAATTGACCCTAGAAATTTGGTCAAAAATTTTAGGATGAATGCCGAAAAAATCAACATCTGACTAATGCTCTACTCGAGAATCCCTGTTTTAGTAAACACCGGTTATTACCGTGAACCGAAGTCCGTTTCTAAAAAACAAACTTTGTCATCGTATCAACTCAATTAGGCGTCGGACATTTTTGGAATAGGTCAATTGAGTGAGCATCTCCGGAAAATTCGACCTGACCCTCTCGGTAGTTTGCATTAAGAAAAAAAACCCGCCATATGGTTTTTATTATGATAGAAAAACTACTTTTTCGCGTACAGTACTTTCTATTTTGACTCGGGCCGTCCTTAAAGTACATTCTACTGTAAAGTGTAAAATTTATTTTGTTACCCTGTAGGTTCCTATCATCGTTTCAGCTTCTCTGATCAAAAACGTGCCCGGTGCTTTATTTGAAAGCATTCTCTCAGCTTCAGCCCTCCTGATCATTCCACAAAACCACGGTTGAGCCTGTAACGAGTCAGCCGGGGCCACGTAATTTGAAGGAGCATATCCCGATTTCCGATCTCCTGATAACAACCTAGCTTCCCACCAATCGCCTTGAGAGTGGTCGATGATCATCATCAAATCGCCCTTTTTAAAGGTCAAATCGCCGTCCATACGGGCATCGTAGTCAAACAAACCAACATATTTGCCGGAATTTGATGATGGCACAGGATAAGGACTGAAATAATAATGTGTTACCAAAAAAGTAGAGGCTATAAATTATAGCCTTTAATACTTCAGTATAGTGCGTTTAAGGGGGTGGTAGTCGCAAATAACGCGAAAAACGTAGTTTTATAATTGACTTTACGAGTTAATTTAAAAAAAAGAATATCTTAATTTTGAGTCAAATGATAACATTGAATAAAAAACTGTCGATTCAGTGTAACAGTCAATATCAATAATCATAGGATCCGCCGGAAACGGCGCTGGAAATTTTACAATCTGAAAATTTAAAAAGGTATCTCCTCTCTGGATTTTTCAGGTTTCAACTTCATTTTTTTTTCAAAATAACCGAAATAATAACGTTTGTAGCTGTATGATCTGATACCCCTGAATTTATATAAGGGTTGCTCGTAATTACGAAGAAACGTTTTTTTTTCGCTTCAAATTTGCACTTTTTCAAAACCTATATCCTCTCT